>LQRL01104452.1:0-14179 GCA_001703475.1 Hydroides elegans | reverse complement strand
TTCGAAAGACGTTATTCGAAAGACGTTGTGACAAAATAAATTTTAAGAAAGACGTTGTGAGAAAGACGTTGTGAGAAATAAGTAATGAGAAAGACGTTTTTAGACAGTCAATGTGAAGACGTTGTGAAAATGACGTTGTGAGAAAGACGTTGTGAGAAAGATGTGACAAAATCAATAGAAGTAGGTTGACGACGACGCTTAACGTGGTAGCGGTTTTGATGAAGGTGATCCTGTACATTACCTTCAGTTTACGTGGCGCGGAGACATTTATAAAGACATGGATGTTAAAGTAGATCTTGTTCCAATGATAACATTCAAATCGGAAAAAATGTACTTTTGGAAAGACTGCACATATTTTCACACTGTTCCGAAGACCTCATACTCAAGGAAATACATAACCCATACTGTCTTCCAACCGCCTTCTCTGTATTTGATTCTACAATGATTAAAGCATTGCCCAAGGAAATCAAACAAGGATATATTCTGGCAAAGGCGCTTCGGAGAGGAAACCTATTTCACACAGGCGCGGATAAGCTTCGTGACCTTGACATTTACGATATCGAAGAACATTTAACAACATTTATGCTCAAAATGACCGTTTTGTGGTTGGCATACGGGGAACCCTTTTCAATGTTTAGAGAATGGCCATCAAAATTAAATGTACACCATATGAGTGGGCAATATTTCTACTACAACTAACTTTCTGCTTCGTAAAGACATCTGGATACGTAAACTTTTTAAAATTAAGATTCAAAGACCCTGGGCAATACCATTGCGATTATTGTTACGCTCCGTTTACGTGTTTCCATCCGAAAAACATTCAGGACATCGATCGGGCTGCCTGTTGTGTGAAACGGGCCGGCTTGTTGCTAATAGTGACGCGACTTTTGGATGTTCTCATTTGCAACTATCACTTCCATGTCACCAAGGTGGATATCAATCCTCTGTTTTCTTGCTTGAGACAAATGACAAGAGAATTTCGTCTTATGACAGAGGATAACAATGCTATGTTTCTATGTCGGAGGTTTTATCGAGGAAACAAGGCCCATTAAGCTTCGAAACAGCATCTGGTATAAACAATATACAGTTGCGAGCAGCTCTATCCCGACAATCTTTACTAGCGTTTGACATTTAACGTTTGAGGGTCAATAATATCGGAATATAGCGTTTAACGTTTAGCGCTTAATGTTTGGTGTTTTCCATGTTGGGTTAGAAACGCCCGCGATTGTATGCCATGTAAGACCTATCCTTATAAAACATATATACAGTCACTTCCAAAAGTGTAGAAATTTATGTTTGGGGGAATAATTTTGAGAAATAGATTTTCCCTGAAAATTTGCAGGGTACTAGACCCAGCTTTTAACAATGATTAACCCAAAAAACTGTTCGTGAATATTACAAACCCTTTTTCGTATGCGACTTTTACCAGGACGGGTGTCAGCCCCAAAAATGACAAAATGCCATAATGCACTCTGTACTTCGTGTGGGAACCCATAGCTCTAACACATTCCTAAGTGCACAACATATAGGCTTGTTTGTCATTTTTTAAGGTGATATCCGTCTTCACAAAACTCACATAACAAATTAAGTATGTGATATCCGCAAACAGGGTTTTCTGTTAGTTATTCTAAAAAAGGTAACTCTATTACCCTGGAACAATTCAGGGAAGAACTAATAATCAAAATATGCAAATTATTCCTCCAAACAAAAATTTCTACACTTTTGCATATGTTTGTATGCATTGGCATTGGCGATTGATTATATAAGCACAATCAGTTATGAGATTGAAATGAACAATATAAATGTGCGCGTGAGAATAAATTTATTCCGTATCAAAATTGAAGGGGGAGAATGTTGAAGTGTTATCATAAGCGACCGAAGAAATCTATTACAAATGTTAAATCTAGTTTATAATGACGTCTTTTAATCTTCAGTTGATTGCCTGAATTTTTGTCTTTTTTTAACAGTCTAGAGCAATTTATATTGATAATGCGGAGACATATACTACGCTTTGCAAGAGAAAAGCATTTTGAGATATGATTTCCAACATTTGAAATCGTATCATGCAAATCAATGCATATCCAAACTGGTTTTCATACAGGGTCGATTTGTTTTATGGTATTTACCAAGTAGTAATAGATCCACTTTGAGCACTATGTTGAACATTATATCTGGATAAGATGAGAGATGATTTAATATAAATTGGAGTCATTTTTAGATATGTCTTGTTTAGAGTGGTTATACATGAAAGTATGCAGAAAAATGTTCATGGCAAAAGTGGCACTGTTATCCAGATTTATTTTTTGTCATGCCCGAAATAAAACAATTTCTAAAATAAAATATCACAAAACAGCCCATATTTGTGTTTATGCAAATTATGCTAATTGAGTATTTCTTTTTTTATTGTTAAAATGTTTTAGTTGGTCACGTGTATGAAGACTCTGTGAAACAGTATAATGTACAATTGATTATAAACATTTACTCAGAACCAGTATTTAAATAGTTCAGGAAAACACAAATGAGCCTTCTCCTATTTATTTCTAACCACACAGTAGCAAAAAAAAAACGTCTCACTCCTTCAACTTCTATAATGTCAAAAGTGAATCTCAGTTTTTATTATGATTTACAAAACATTTATCAGATGTTGACTTGTTTTCAGTCAACATGAAGTATAACTGACCAGATTTGGAAATAATGACCTGCGAATTATGCTTATTGAATATGTTTTTATTTTATTGCAAAAATGTTGTAGCTGGTCACGTGTATGAAGATTCTGTGAAACAGTATAATGTTCTATTCATTATAAATATTTACCCAGAAGCTGTATTTGAAAAGTTCAGAATAACTAGAATGCATATTCTGTTTATTTTAATCACACTTCAGCCAAACAGAATTTTGCAACGAAACCACATCATCAACTTTCATAAACTATAATTTTCAAAAGTGAAAATCAAGTTTTAGTTTTGATTTACAAAACATTTACTTAAAATGATTAAGCGGATTAAGGGCTACACTCAAATCAGTACACTACACAAGTTTGATGATTTATGATCATAGCCACATAAATCTTGTGCTTTAAAACAAGAATTATAAACACAATTTATTCACATAAATATTAATCCAATTTGAACCACTTTTGACATAAAATTAACCCGTTTCTCTTTTTACCCTATGGCATCCCCTACACAATAACCCACCCCGTCAAAAACCCCTCACAGGAACACTCGCACTCATATATACAGTGGCTTCCTAAACTTTGAGTCCAAATCAATATCCCTTTGCAGTTTCGCACTCAATCGCTCTAAACGCCTCAACCTATACGCCTCCTTGATTTTCTCCTCCTGCTCCAATCTCGTCTTTTCTTGTGCCTGAGCCTCTTGGTACTTAGCGACGCGATGCGCCTTTAATTGTTTTTCCGTCATCATAATAATGCGCCGTTCCTCCGCTATGCGGCGCTCGCGTTCCTTTTGGCGTTGGTAGGCGAGCCATTCCTCGCGTTCGTTGTCGCTAAAGAGAAAGAAGAGGGTGTTATAAAATACATACATATATAACTTTAGCATAAACATAATTTCTCGTGGTCTTATATGTCTGCCAGTATGGTAAACTATTGAAACAATAAAATACAAAATAAAGAACAAATTTAGTAGTAATTAAACATCCATATATTTTGTCCCCTAATATGGAACTTCCCATACTGAATAAAAGTGTTTTTTTATTACTAAACATGTTTCTTCTTAGTCACCTCATAAATGTAAATTAAATCTTCTTCGTTCTTCTAAATCATTGAGATATATGTCTTATCACGTTTGCTCTTAGTCACCTTATAAATGATAAATATTAAATTGTAAAACGTTTAGAACTATAGTAGGATAAGCGATATACCATCATTATCATTTAGCGCTGTTAAATATCTTTAACATTTCACCCAGTCACAACACCTCACTCACTTGACAAAATACGGAATCTTTTCTTCCTCTTCTTCCTCTATTTCTTCTTGTTCCTCAACCTTAGCCTCTTGCAGCTCACCCGCAAAATAATCTGCAATACCTTGTTGGTCCAAGTGGGCTGTTGGTAAATGAAGGTAAAACTTCTCTTTGCCGCCTTGGACAGAGAGCGTTGCTTGCTGAATGAAGGGACCTGCAAAATTGAATAAAGCAATCTTTTATCTTTAGGAATTCTTTAATCTAAGAAGAACTCGTTTTCCTTTTGTTGGACCATTTATATCTGAGCATATTAACATGAATATATCGTGATTATGAGACGTTTAAGCTGTTTTTATTATAATTTGGTTAATTCATAACGCGCATATTTTAACACAAGCTCTATGTGCAAGTTCACTAAAGGCTGCCTTTTCATTATTAACCCGTTATTACCCATTATTAGAACGCTCCATCAAAATTGTTTCGATGACGTTGGTACGCCAAAGTATTTCAATCTTTACAAATGTAATGCTTAAATTTGTTTTCATCAAGTGATATACAAAATTCATCGAGGAAAATGTAGCAAACAAGGGCTTAAATACAAACCATAATCCTTGCTCCTGTAGCCACTGAGCGGTTTGAGGAAGTTCAGGTAAGTCACCATATTGGCTCGCAGCTCTTCTTCTGGCATATGAAGCTGCAATTTAAGAGTTTAATCACTTCATTATCTATAGAGGAAGGCTATGGAGACAGCTTGTTATCTATCGTTATTTATCAATAAATGTGTAATTTAAGTACCGTTTGGAAGGGGTTATGGTAGCCAACGTGTTAAAAGCAAAACTAACTTTTATATATAGATCTACTTGTTTCTTGATGCCATAAAAGCGTTTTGCACAATCAAGTTTTGTGTTGGGTATCTTAATTTTATACTGATATTTGTACGAGTATCTCATAAATCAAAGACATTTCAATGCATATAACTTATTTGAACATAACATGTATTTCACAGTTCCAAGACCCCCCTTCCATAAGACCCTAAAAGGGCGCCCACACTCACCCGCCCTATCTTGAGCACGGTGGTCCCTAGCTCAGGCCCCATCTCCGTCGCCGTATGGAAGGTTTTACCCAACTTGAAATGGGTTACCATGTCCTGAATGTCTTCGCCCAGGGTGCCTTTAGGAGAGAAAAAAACATCATAAGGCGTGTCAATAAATACATAATATACACTTTTGATTATAGTTATGTTCTTTCCTAATATTATATATTGCCAAACTTGAAATGGGTCACTATGTCCGCAATGTCTTCGCCCAGGGTGCCTGTAGGAGATTGAATATTTAGAATAAGCATGTGTTTTACTAGGAGGGGAAGGTGAAAGGTCGAATAAAACTGGGATTTGAATACAAGGGGGAAATCATGTATGAAGAATATATCACAAAAAATGAGATAATAGGCTTACACAGAAAAAAATCTTCGGTGAAAGTGCTTGGCTATAGATATCAAAATTTGACAAATAATAACAAACTTTTAAAATTTTGAACTTACATATTTCTGTTATGATGTATATTTTATATATTAGTTTTTTTGAACAACATAAACATAATGTTGCCCATGTAAACCAATGAACAAATATTAAATGAACGTAGAAACTATATGATCACACATCAAAAAGCGTGTTAATTAACTTAACAAATAGCTTATATAGATTTATTTTATATCAAATGTTTTTCTTCATCATCATCACGGCTTAATAATAAAGTTTGAGTCGAAAAAACAGAAGCACATACACTGTGATACTTACCATCTCTTGTCGTTGGAAATTTATCTTTGAGGATCTTCCTGATTTTTTGAACGACCGGGATCATTGCAGGAGTGGATATGGCATGCGTGAATTCGTATGAACTGATTTCGCCCTTTTCCACCTGTCAATCAATTAAAAACCAATCGTAACAAATTCACTTCATCTGTTATTATAATAATGGTTGGTTTTACGCTCCTGTTTCTGGCTAGTTTGAGGATTTGTATATCGATAATTGATAATTGGCAATACTTTGATTAGAACCAAATTTATCTTTTATATCATATATAGCCTATTAATTGTCATTTGAAGATTGCACTTTAGGTTCAGTAGTTATAACTACGAGAAACGTGGTATCAAAATAATATTCATAGGTATGTTTTATGTTTTTTTTTGCTCTTATGAATATGCATGCAATATACAAAGTATGGCTGTAAAGTACAAAGGATGTTTACCGCTTTGACGATTTCCTCGTCCCCTGCAATACTGGCTCCGGCATCGAAAGCGATCTTTCTTTGTTCATCAGTCTTTCAATGGAAATCCAAAGTATTTTTTTTTTAGTTATTTCCAATATATATCATTGAAGAAAATCATAATATTAATCATATTTTGAGATACTAATTTTTGCTCACATTGCCATTATGATTTTGTCCTTAGCCCTAAATAAGTTGACACAATCTTATATATGTTATTTATTTTCGTTTATGTTATAGATCCAATAAATCCGTCCAAACATATATAACAGTTAGGGCATAAAAGAATATCAACGCACCTCGCAAAAGACAAGGATGCTGTTTTGCTTGTCGTCTTCAAAAAGATGTGGCAGCATGACTGTCTTGGCGAAATTCGACTTGAACTTTGTCTATAAGAACAATTCAAGCATCAATACATTTCAGCACATGTTATATTGATTCAGGAAAGTATGAATTGAACCCTGATATGTGTCATACACTTGAGAAATGTATTAAATGTAAATGTATCAATATATTGGTTTCACTAAATTTTCACGGCGTAAACTTTTACGTTATTAGCCATGTTTAATGTCTGTCCTGGTTCAATACACAAATGCCAACTTTGACATACAAATTATAATCATAAACACACACATAACCCCCAACCAATATCCCCCATGCCATCACTCACCACACGATCCGTGCGGAAATCCATCTCAATCTCCATTTCCAGCAACCCGTCCTCATTATTCGCCATGGCGGCCATGTTGGTATCTCGCAGGTGCGCTAGGATGTCGTGGAAATGGAGCACGGGCACCTGTTCAAGGACGTCGATGCGGTCGAGTGACACGGCTTCGCGAGCTAGCAGTTCTTCCTTGTTGAATACTACCTGGCCGCCCTTCTGCTTGGCTCTGTGTTTTGGAAAGGAATAAGATATGGCATCTTAATCAATATTGTTCTATCTATCTATCTAGCCGTATAGTGCATCCCTGTTTATGGTGTACGAACAAATTGTAAACATTGGTTCTTTATGCAGCGTACATTTTATATATCTTATTCAAGGACTTGAGCTTTTCGATATTATCAACTGCCTGCCATTACTTGGCTCTGTTTATGGGGGAATAGTGAAACAGCATGTTTTATGCTATGCAATAATATACAAGTTAGTTTTGTAATTAAGTATAGTAGGCCTACATGTATACATGTATATAATTTATAAATGGAAGTGAGGTGAACCCACAGATCCGCCCTTCTGTGTTGATGTTGTTAAACCGATTATTAAACTATAAACTTAACTATTAAAGTTGCCCATATTTTAACAAAAACTCTAACATCAGACATGAATTACTCTGAAGATCAGTATGTTATTATACAAGTATATTAAAATGCCAAATAACACTTACGCGATATGCCTCGGAACGAAGGCTTTTCCGTCGCCCTTTTTGCCTGATCCCGATCCAATATGCTTGAGTTTCTTCTGCATCACATAACGCACTGGCTGCGTGTTGACTGCTACCGGCCGGGCCACACACAGGCCGTTCAGTCGGCCAAGTGCCCGGGCTATAAATGCAAGCAGATATAATGATGAATAACATTGATGTATGGTGCATTTATAAAACGAAACAAGTAGGGTCAATGAAACTGTCCCCCGCCGTCCTAATCCGTGCAACGGCATTTTAAGTCGCACGACCGAGTTCTCTGGCTTATAACGAAACATACCCGACTTATACCCAGGTGCACAACTTCAATATATATTCTTTCATTGTAGAAAGTTTAATTCGATTCTGCCCCGTAGTTGTGGAGTTCGGGTCGCGGAATAGCAAACTCCAAATTGTGTTGAAATTCTTCATTTTCGACCAAGTCGTACGACCCCAATTTTGGTCGCCGGACGAAACCAATACCCAGGTGCACAACTTCAATATATATTCTTTCATTGTAGAAAGTATCATTCGATTCTGCCCCGTAGTTGTGGAGTTCGGTCGCGGAATAGCAAACTCCAAATTGTGTTGAAATTCCTCATTTTTGACCAAGTCGTACGACCCGTTAATTCTGCCCCGTGGTTGTGGAGTTCGGTCGCGGAATAGCGAATTCCAAATTGTGTTGAAATATCTCATTTTTGACCAAGTCGTACGACCCCAATTTTGGTCGCACGACGAAACCAATAACCAGGTGCACAACTTCAATATATATTCTTTCATTGTAAAAAGTTTTATTCTATTCTGCCCCGTAGCTGTGGAGTTCGGTCGCGGAATAGTAAACTCCAAATTGTGTTGAAATTCGTCATTTTTTACCAAGTCGTACGACCCCAATTTTGGTCGCACGACGAAACCAATAACCAGGTGCACAACTTCAATATATATTCTTTCATTGTAAAAAGTTTTATTCTATTCTGCCCCGTAGTTGTGGAGTTCGGTCGCGGAATAGTAAACTCCAAATTGTGTTGAAATTCCTCATTTTTGACCAAGACGTACGACCCCAATTTTGGTCGCACGACAAAACCAATACCCAGGTGCACAATTTCAATATATATCCTTTCATTGTTGAAAGTTTCATTCGATTCTGTCCCGTAGTTGTGGAGTTCGGTCGCGGAATAGAAACCAACCTGAAAAGTTGACAGACAGACGGACAGAAGGAAGGACAGACGGACCTGTGTACCTGTGTGTACCTGTGTACATGTGTAGATTTACTCCTAATCATCCAAATATGGATATACTAGAAGCTCCGGTGCCATAAACAAGTGCATAAAACGTTGACTAAAAGCTTGGTTGCAAAACAAACAAACAAAGTGCACGTGCAGACTAAAAACATTTTGGATGATAAGATGAAGAGGACTGTTGGCGGTGGGGAGAGACCATACACCGCCGTTTGGCATATTGACTGAAATTTATCTGTATCGTGAATGAGATGGAGTTCAGACAGAGGGTAGCATATTCCAGAGGCGAATAGATCCCGGACCCGGTTCCAATAGTCCCCCGCTAACGCGCTACGCGGCGGGCGGGGGACTAACCAGAAAGTATTTGTGAAACACGAGCAGGCCCCAACCGCCCCCAAACTCGAAGGGGTATGTTTTTTGTAGATTTTAAATATATTTTCTCTGAAAACCGCTATTTTTGGCCAATTTGGCCCGACTTCCGGTCGGGTGTTTTTTACCGAAATGGTCAAAAGGCACATCTATGGACCAAGACCTTTCATTTGAGCTTATAACCAAGTATTTATGACCTTCCGTTCAAAAGTTCTAGCCCGTACAAGCTCAAGTCTTGAAAAATCGCTTTTTTCGGCAATTTTGGCCAATTTGATAACTCCCGGTCGGGTGTTTTTGACCGAAATGGTCAAAAGACACATCTACGGACCAAGACCTTTCATTTGTTTTATTTATTTATTTCGTATATGTTCAACCAATAAGATGAGTATACATTTGGACGGACGGACGGAGACCCCAAACATGTAGGCCCCCAACCTTTTGGGTCGGAACCCTGATACAACAAAAGAAATGAACGTTGCATTGATATACCACATAAAACAATAAATCGATCGTTGAGGTATAATTAACAACGTTTGTAAATGTCCACTCATACAAACGAGGCTACGAGCGTGAACCGGGTCCGGGACTGAGACATTCGATGGTGGGCGATAATAGGAAAATTACTCTAAAATATGGTATTCAAGGTATTTCACAAAATAACTCAGTTACATCCCATATATCATCATATTTTGTATATGATATTCAACTGAATAGTTCATCAGTCAAAAATAACCTGATTTCAATACGGATGAAGTTGCTAGCATCGTCCTTGACCATAAGAGCTAAGGTGGTGTAAATAAAATTAAAATTTCGGTAAAAGCCTAACAATGTACAAGCAACATGGAGAAATGGTGCGCATGGAGAAATGACTCGAAGCACTCAAACACTGCAAATTGAACACCATATTATTTCGTTTTAACTTTTCTTATTGCTGATTGGTATGTGTTGATATCTAAAAAAGAAACAATTTTGAGTTAATACTTTAAAAAAATATAGAGATATATTAGGCTGACTTTCACTAACAACATACTAGACATTAAGTATTTCTTAATATCATGTAATGTATTTGAATAGTTTTTAATAATGTTCATCCTGACACAATATTGGCTGGGTTTTCACAAAATGACCCCATCGGAAATTAACAATCAAGCTATAATGACGATTCTTAGCTTTTGAAATATTGATTATTTACGTTATAAAACAACGATATTCTATCGTGATGTCTTATTTATCAAATGTTTAACATGCTAATAAGTTTTTACCAGATCATGCTATCAATTTGCTAGTTCACCAATAAATTAAGCAATTCGTGACGTGCGTTCCGGTGCTTGCATGTTTGACACTCCCGTCGTCCTTTATAAATCCTTATTTATCACCTTTCTTGAAAATCACCCCACGAGGTGTTCCTCAATAAGGTGTTCCTTCTCAAAATTGATCTAGCTACAAACTTTCAAAATTTGCTGTCTAGCTACAAGAATTTAAGGAACGGCTTTTTAAATAATTTTATATTATTTACAAATCCATTTGATTTTTTTCTTCAATTGTATACAGAAACATGTGGCTAGGAGTTCTAAATTGAAATGCTATCAAAAATTGGTTTTACATAAAAGTATTTTGATTTTCACTTTTTACAAAAGGTGTTTCTCACCAGAAACTAGCTGCCTAGATGAGCGCAATGAGGCCAGCTAGCTACAAAAATAGGAACACTTTTTGTAAAAATTGGCTTTTCTAAATTAGATTACTTATTGCATATTTTAATGTATCAAATTAAAAATCAGGTCGTGGGGTGCCATTTTTTCTTAGCCTCACACTATACTCATTGCTGTGCTTTTCATCTTTCAGCAATTCCGCGTTAAGTCCCGAGCTTCAATACGTTTACTCTCATGATTTTTCTTGCCTCGTTGAGTCTTTTCTTTCTTTTACTGCTTCGATTCGCACCAATGTGTGATAACTCGCCCTCTTTTTTTGGCCCGGAAACTTTGGATTTTGATTGACTCCCGTTGGTAGGTGAAGACGGAGAGTTGTATACTGGTGCTCGATCAATAAGTAGCATGCAAGCATGCACAGCAAGATGTACTAATACATCTTTCTCTATGCATTCGGAGCAGGGAAGACTTTCTATGGGCTGCTTTTGAATAGGAATTGAACAGAGAGGCTTGTTTTGTCGGATTATTTCATCTTTTTCGTCAAAAACGCCCAAAGGCGGCCAGAGTATGTTACCTAGTTTTGTATAAACCGTATGGAATCGTCTGCGATATTCATTTGTTCTGAGCCATCACTGTACGTCCAGGGGTCACGACAGATGGCACGACTTTTGAGTGGACAGATTCCAGTATCTGCGAAGGCCTGTTTTATCGAGCTCGGATTTATACGGTCAATCGCCATTCTAACAAGAATTAGAACCTCAGATTGAATGATATCCCGCAGTTTAACATCATTGCTTCTTGCTTCCGTTGTTCTATTATAGCAAAATTGTTTATTGCGGGGATGCATCAGATGGGATCGATTTAGGGGCTTTATGTATTCAACACCTTTCGGCATCGATGTGCCCAGATGATGTTGCTTTATGCAACGCGTTAAGTATTCTTTTTTCCGTCAAGGGTCACGATTCTTTGTAGATAAATATTGTTTGCATCCATGCACCATTAGCCGTTGCACATATTGTTGCAGTATGCTCCAGACGGCTCCTAACGAGACTATACGGCATATTCTGGATCATTTAAACAAAAGCTTTTCATCTCTTTTCTTCTAACTGTGAGTATCATGTCTCATCTCTATCATACATCCCCACAGGGTCATCCAGAATATGTTTGTCCCTGAAACGTGAGCACAATATGCTACTTCAAATCGTGGCTGTATTGCATATTCTCGACTATAGTTAGATATATTGCTTTCAATATGTATTTTCACACACGATAATAATCTTACCCGATATTTTATTGAATCTTGACATTATTTCTAACATAATATTTTGACAATCTTGTGCGCGATATAAGGCTAAAGCACAAATGTTCATTTGATTACCATTTTTTTTAAATATATTTTTCGGATGTCAAATAGCAGGGATTATATGGATATCTAAATATAAGTGGGAAAATCCACTATTAATGAGATAATTTGATGGATATATACTTTATCATTGTGTTTTTATTGAATAAACTCGGGCTCTTTTCTGATTTCTATCTGTTAATAGGCTGATTTTATGTGTCTTTGTTAACGTTGGTTGACATTTCCATCGAATTTGGAATTCAAACTTTAAGGATATAATGTTAAAATAAAAATCATAATACAAGTGAGAGCGTTTGAATGAAATTATCAGTTGATCGCAAATTTTCACTTATATAAAGCAACCACTAGATTTAGATTCGGTTTTCGTGAAAGGGTGCATAGGGGTTTATATATTATCTCAATGAAGACTCCGTTATCGATTCTAAAATAAGGGAGTTCGATAATTCACGAAAATTATTTATTTTGGAAAGATTACAGGCAGTCAACACCTATAAACCACAAAATTAAATAAACAATATTATACTTTAATACATACTTTGATCTTGAATTTGCACATTAACTCTAAGCATACGTATACTAGAAGCGATTTAGAGCGTTCTAATCCTTTTTTAATGCAAATATCCGCGAATATATAATTTTCAGGAAATGTCGAACTACCTTATACATTTCATGACTGTGGATAAATTGCAAGGATTATCAAATTTGTTGGCATCTAGAAATGGGATATAAGTAAAAATAAAAACTAGCCCAAAATGTCATAGACATAGTCATATATATTATTGAATGGTATTAAAGCAAATATGAAGGTATAAGATATCGGTGAGGTATATTTTAAAAGTGAATCTGACGTCAATAATTTTGAAAAATTGAGTTAAAAAGTGATTAACGATTCAAACCACAATGACGCATGTAGCTGTTTTGCTTATCTTCCAATCAAAATGAATTTATTTTTAAAATGGGGAATACCTTTGAAGGGAAATCTCATGCGCGCTGCCATGTTTGTTTAGAAAATTAGTTTGACAGCCTGTTCTCTGTATTCACCATAAATACTGATTTAAATAAATAGCCATTTAAACCACATATATGTGACAAATTTATTGTTTGATCTATAGCCTTCCGCCAGTGCACATCTCTTAGTTTTCAACATATCGTACCAGTGTTCTTCCCTGCAGAAATTTAAATTATCACAAGTAATTCTTTAGCATTATTGATTGCTTATAAACACACTTCAAAATTAAAAATGAACTTGAGAGGAACATATCCGACCATATATGTCATGTAATGTAGTTTTTGATGAGCGACACTATCCATATCTTGCCAATTCCTGGTGCAAACGATTCCGACATACTTCTGGTATTATTTAATTATTTTGACATTTGACAATTTGTGCGAGTGTCATACGAGGGTGGCGATTATTACCGGTTTGCAAAATTATATGTATGTTTATTGTGATGTATAATAAAACTATGAGCTTTGTATATAAATATGGCGTTAAACAATCTGTACGAGGGCAGCGAGGTGTTGTTGGCTAGATTATGAGTTTTTTGAGGATGATAAGACATTAAGGAATTGACAGCTCTCAAACTGAATGCCTACTAAAAGAGGGGATTAAAAAGAGTCGTTATCAACCCGTTTGATTTAATGAGCATGCCATTATTCAATAACGAATAAAAACAACTTAAAGCATTTTACAAGGAACATTTGTTGGAAAGATCAATTTCGCCCGAAGTTTAAATTCTTCAAAAATTCGCACTGTTTATCAGTTTTCATTTCGATATGCATCCTTATTTGTAATTAGTGATCAAATTGAACATGTATGATATGTTAATAAATGACATTTTACATTAGTTTCGACTTTTTTTTACAAATGATTCATAAAATAATAACATGTTATATTATATCAGGTTAACATTTGACATTACTTTCCAAAAGTTGAAAATAATCATTTAAAATAGGGGGCAAGAATATCACGGCGGGGGAA
>LQRL01104447.1:2055-14607 GCA_001703475.1 Hydroides elegans | reverse complement strand
ACTATGAAACCCCCCCCCCCCCCGCCAACCGTCACCCCTACCAGTGACGCCACCGTATTTTTTCTGGCTGCTGTCACCGCTAATCTGTGTTCCCTGCTCCACTTGTTTCTTATGCGACTTTTCATGCGACCGACAGCGACATTTTAGGGGGTGGGTGACTATTTCTTTTAACGGTGGACTGAAAAAATGCAGCATTTCACGAATAGTTTTGCATAATGCTAATCATTGTTTTACGTTTATTGATCTTTATTTGCGCATATACTTCGATCATCATTAAGACTTTATATTGCTCAGGCAACCAGATCATTATATCCATTGATAATTCCAAAAATGCATTTTTATTTTATTCTCGCCAAACATTTAACGAAAATTACTGCATTATAAATGAGCTTAAGTTATATTTGCATGATACCACTGTCTAGTTTTTTATCCATTATATTGCTGCCTTCCACAAAGATCACATTTGATTTGACACGGTGTATTACCGGCTTTTATATAAAACCTTTTACGAATTGTACAAACCACGTGATAAAAAATGAATAACCTTCAATGCACATTGCAATTATGATATGATGTTTCAAGACAATCGTGTAGAGGCCTGTTGTAAATTGTGATTTATATGGTACAAGTCGTGTTTTTGTATGAAAAGCCCGAATAGGGTAATCCAATATATCACAATGCATTAGGATGACGGTAATATTTTTTTTTCTAAAATATACTATACAAGGCGCTACCAAGGTAGAGACAGTATATAGAAGACTCAAACTATCACGAAATCTGGCTTAAATTACATGTAAATATTGACGAACGAAATAATATCAACAAATATAATCTACTTTATCGTTTAGTAGCACTTGTATTTCAGCTTTTTATAGCTGCATTAATGTTCTATCCTATCTCGTAACCAGCGATATATTTTCGATTATTTTTCAAATGAAATTATTTCCATTATTTATATTTATTCCTATTAATAATTTGTCACAAACAAGTGAACTATATTGCATTAAAAAAAACATATAAATAGACTATTTAGCCCGAACTATTTCTTAAATCACAAGCGCGCCCTACCGCTCTGTATAACTACACGGAGGCGCGGTGTTATATTTAAAAAGATACAACCTTTCGGGTTAATAACACATCGTATCTCACCTGCACCGATGAAACAAAAGGAGCACGTCGGTTTGGAACACAAGATTCACATAAATTACAGCGTGTCTTAAGAAAGAAAAGTCGTGTGTTTCACCACACAAAAGAAGCGACGGCAAATGATTTATTTATCGCGAAACATACATAATGGTGTGTGCCCCCTGCTTAAAAGAAATGCACAAATTATTCAAAATAATTATAGATGCCCCAGCATATAACGGTTTGTACGCCTTATGTGTTTTTTCATCTTCATTGATGACATATTCATTAATATCAAAGCTTTCTAAAACATAAATGGGAAAAGATGTAACGGCACGTTTCCTATTGGCTCGTTTGTAATATTCACCGTTTCTTATGTGTCTGGCTGTTTGTGAAAGTTAAAATCGACGGGGAGTTGATATTTAATGTCTATTCAATCATTTCATTATATTACGCCTGTGGACATATATTATGGAATAGAGACACCCTATTTTATTCTATAGAATATGCGTTAATGTATATCATTATTTTCAAGACTCAGACATACGTCTTTAAGTGTGTTTTTTATTCGAAATGGTAACGTCAAGAAATGATATATTGTTAAAACACATTATTAGTATAATAAAACGATTTTCGAGACCATTATTATAAAACGGGTTCTTTGCAGTATGCTTTAGTCACTATTGAAGTTTATATTTTGTCATGAATAAATCGAAATAAAGATATTCAATGTTTAAAGAAGTAACGAGTGTAGATTTAACCGCGGTCTAATTTCCTTTTTTTATATCCATTTATTATGTGATGAATAAGTAATTTGCTCCAAAAAGTAGCCGAAGTCAAAGGTACACCATCGCAGTCTCATACTCGAAACAACCGAATAATTAACTGCACACGCATTGAAAATAGTTCCAAAACGAATTAATTAAGTTATTTTAGTTTACTCATAGATTGAGCGCAACCATTTGACAGTATTGGCCACGAGATGAGGCGTAGAAAAACGGATGGAGATCAATCTAAAGCTTGGGATTATTGCCTTTCCGGAATTCGAAACTCTTTTACATAAGCATATCTGTTAATGAAATTAAAACATTTACACTTTTGCAGTTGAATCAACATTGGATATAGCTGTTTATTTAGCAAGATATCTGATCCAAATTTTCTCAATTCAATTACATATTGACCCTTTTCATGGTTTCTATCACATTACCAGTTGTATATTCATTTTCTACAACATTTAGGCATGTCGTCCAGGCAAAGTATCCGAATAATCAAAACAAATATCTAAGTCTTATATGTATTCCTGAACGTTACTGTAGAATATTATCTCGATATAATGTACAATAATTCACAGGCAATCATTGTCTTTTCGGCTTTAACAATAGAGTGTCTGCTACAATAAAAATATAAGATATTGTATAACATCAATGCAAAGCAATAATTTATAAAATGACTTAATTTGTTATCAAATGATATGATTATATTTCAAGTCGAATATAATTTGATAGAATCACGCTAAGGTGAATAACGATACAAAAAGGCCCTTACATAAATCTAAAAAAATATACGGACACTTTCTTTAAAAAAACTCATGTTGTCGATGCATGAACGTCCATCTTATTCAATGCACATATTTATATTTAAAAAGTAGCTAATATGGAGCTATGATAAATCCTTAACTATCTGATACTCAGACAATTGGCATTCACATATAATCTACATGTACATGTATCGGAGAACACTTAGGCCTATACTAAATCCTGAATTGTATGGTTTCGCGCACTGTTTTTTTTTCGCATTGAGATTAAATTGCGTCACGCGCCTCCTGATCCAATGATATGTCGAAATCGAACGTTATTATTCATCACAACCATGAGTAATATTACTGCGTGAAAAGCCGTTAAGAATTCAGTACATGAAAACCAATTTATATGGGTTCACTTTTTAAAAATAAAAGCCCCAAAAAGTAAATTTCGTACGTTATTACGAGGACCATTTCTGAATCAATTATTACAAGAAATTTTTCTCACAAAATAAGCCTAACTACAACTTCATGTCAAAGGTCGTGACAAGAATGCGTAACGAACGAAGATGTTCAGCGCATACAAACACACATTCTTCTCCGTGATTCCTGTGTGATATGTAGGCACTCTGTCAGGTTCATGCCTTGTTCGGGCCCCATCGGACCCCCATGTTGAACCCATGTGTCTTTTCACTTAACCTCACCCCTTGACGACGAGGGCCTGTTATGGCACTGAAGTCGTTGCTATGGTGCATTATCTTTCTTTGGTCCATACGCTTAATCGTATGAAATAATATTGGTTGTGATCACATCAATTGAACTATTTTTTAATCTAAACATATGAAACACTCATTTTGATATGTTGGAATGCAAATGCACATTTTGTCTTATCAAATACACAGGTCAACATATAAAATCCAAATGATATTCCTATGTTTACAACAATTATAGAATTATATTCGTTACCATGATACTGCATTGCTATTGAGCAAATGAAAGGCTTCGAAGACCAATGTTGTGGACAGGTACTAACGAAATTCAAAGATGATGAGTGAATCCAAAATCTCAGGAAGAACATTTTGCAAGTGTCGCACCAGAAGTATCCAGGTATTATAGAAACCCTGGGATAAAGACCAACCATCAAGGCACGCAGCACTTAAGCTTTAGTTGTCAAGCAAAAGAGGGCTCGCTTTACCACAATATGCCACCCCCGATGTGCGTCCCCTCAACCCTTCCCGTCTCTCTCTTTCGATCTCTCATTTTCCCATGCCATGTGTGACATCGCCCCAGCGCAACTCCCTGTGATTAGAGAGTGATAAGCGATTTTTTTTTGCTTGCGCCCCGTGTGTTGTTGTTACCATGCCAATCGTGTAGCTACAAAGTACGCGCATGCGTATTAAAGGCAAATGGCCATATTTAGTCGGTGCCAATGGATGTGGTCGATGACTTGAGGAGCTACGGGGTCCGCTGGCACAATACTCAGCCAATAAAAAGCTCATCTCTCATTTTGCTTGCCCTGCTTTTGCCTGTTACGGGCGCACCCGAAAAGCATGTTTTGTGGGAAAATTTTATTCGAGTAATAAGTGGGATTAGATGCTGTTTTTCTATCTTGTGAATGTGGCCGGTTGCAAAATTGGCGTTCAATGATATTTTAATGAAGATGTTTTATAAAAGGCGAAAAACAAAACGTTTTGCTGTGAATCGCCATTTTTCGGTGTCTATCCGAACACTTCATCTGTCTTTATTACTTTACAGGTGCTATGGAAGCTCACAAAATCTTAATTAATTGGTTGAAAATGCAACCTTATTCCAAAAGGTGTTTGTCAGCATCTTCCAGCTAAAAAAACTGATTTTCAATTTATTTGTTAATACTATTTATATCAATGAGCGATTCATTTTTAAGACCAGCTTGCCGGGTGCCCTCGATCCAAGCATTTTCCTGCAACGTTACTACCAGTCATTAGACGTAGACACATTAGGAGCTTCATTTTACACAAGCTTTTTTTTTCAATATGTAAACGAACATGTCATTAAAAAAAACTCATTTTAATAATATGCCTGAAATAAAGAGCATATAACCAAAAGGCATATGAAAACACCATTGCTATGTGGCCATGCCCTTTTTGGCCAGCCAACGAATCCAGGGACCTAAAGAAACACACAACCAAGATTTCAACCATTGTGGGTTTTTGAAACAAAACTTTTTTGTCTCTTTTATCAGTTGTTTTCCTTTTTATAAGCGCGTTGACATCCGATGCTTCGTCTTAAATGGTGCTTCAAAAAAGCAGAGAGAGAAGAACTGAGAGACAGAGTCGCCTTATAAAAACAACCAGCCTACCAAAAAGAACCACCACACGGGTTGTGGAAAGGGGTGTATTGATGGAACTAAGGGCTCCGCGTTTATTAAATTCTCTATTATTATGGAAAATTCAAAGATTTTGCGAGGGAAATTTTATTTTAAAAAACGAGGTTATAATGGGAAAGATATATCAGCGCATAATGTGAAGATTATCAAGATGCTAATTTTGCTGAAAATTTGGAACACATTGACAAAGTTTTTTTTTTACGCAGTTGTAAATGCTTCCTAACTTATTGGTCCAAATCGGTTATATTATTTTTTTATGCAATTGATAGCAATGATTAACTCAAATTAAGATAAGATCTATATTTCTATATCAAACGCAGCACAATTGTTTAAGATAATTTGAAATACTTTACAAGGTCTTATCACGAATATAACTCATTAAAGGCAATACATGCTTAGCACAAATTTCCTAAAAGTCGCTTTTTTACTCAAAATTCAGTTTTCATGTCAGAAATTTCGTTTTATCCCCTTGATATCAGACAGAATCGTTTATAAGTTAAATAATGTAGCACTTAACAGATAGATGTATAAATATGCTAATTGTGGTTATGGTAACTTATCAAAACCGCAAAATGAGGGTTTAAAAGGGCAACTTTATGGTAAGGATTTGTGGTTAAAGTGTTTGTCTTGGATTGTTTAAAAAAAAAAAACATTCTATAAATCTAATTTGATTTTCGCTTTGTTTTTGTTTTTGAGATTTAACATTTTATGGTACGCTTTTGTGCAATATATCAATCAATACATGTATATACATTTATATATAACCGACTAAATAAATTCGATTCGATGAGGTTCTTGAATGACCTTCAAATTGATTTTTTAAACTGATGTTCAATGGGTACTATTGTAAGGCAACCGATATTGCGTATTATTGGTCTATTTATTGGTTAATTTGTACAATTTACGTGGAGATTTCTAAAAATCAAATACCATTTGTGATTCTGTCACCATATAGTTTATACTTATATATTATATATTATTTCCTTTAAAATAACCAAACTGCATATGCAGATATGTTTATCAAGATGATTACAAGGAAACACATAAATTTGTTTAAGACATATATCAGATATATTTTGTAGCTTCATACAGTCGCGGTCGATTCTAACTTCTCATGCAAAACACATAAACGATTAGCGATATAAGTATAAACGCACACCATAAATTGTAACATTCAAACGCATAAACGATAATGCATAAACCATAAACGCAAACGCATGAACGCAAAAACGACGATATTTTATTGAATCCAAGTGATCGATGCAAAATTGCAAGAGAATGATTTTTAATCATTGTTTTTATTTAATTTCTAAACAATATTTGGGTTTCATGAACGCAGCATAAGTATCAGGTACTTTAAAAAATCAAGGCAATTCCTTGTATTTTTAAAACAACTTTTATACATAATTTGCAAAATAAATAACACTTACTTGTTGTGCATCGGTTTTAATCCACTAGCTTTTCACACATTAAATTTTAACAACCAATACCATAAATGTTCAAGATAATGTGTGCGTGTTTAATATCAAGCGCTTAATAAATCAAGGTCAAACCGTTGTATGCTGCGAAGGGTACGCATTTCTCCCTGCACCGCTCAAATGAACCCTTCTCAGCATATGCATGTTATCGTCTCTTTAGGAACAACGATCAACTTTTAAAATTTCCAAGGTCACTCTTTTGAACTTGACTAGATTCTCATTATCACAGACAAATCATATGTTGTCTGTCTGTCCTCTGTCAAGTCTCCTTTTCTCTCCCCCCTCCCTCCCTCTTTCAGAGACGCATCTTCGTGACCTAGTCGAACCGTGGCCCAAACAAATCATTCAACTTTTATCAAAAGGACACAATACACTATGTATGTATGCACTGTTCATTTTCTTTTTCGATATATTTTTTTTCGTAATTTAAAACGTTCGAACGAAAAGGGTTCATTTACCCATTGCCGCTTTTTACAACGGTATTGTCAGTTCAAAATATCACGATCACTATTATATTCTCGTTTTTATCTACACAAGATGAATATCCCCATGAATAATTTTCTTCCATAAATTATATACAATATTTTGTCATCTTCTGATACAGCATTTCATGTATAGTGCTAATATGGGGGTATACGATGAAGGTATAAAAATGAACAATAAAATTCCCCTTAAAACTGGAAATTTATAATCAATCATCATTGATGCATTAGATATAATTTATCTTGTCCATACGTAATGAGCTATTGGGATGTAAAAAAAACATATTTTAACTGAGTAATTTCTGGGGGTTTCAGCATCGCAATCTTTATTTTCTTATTGATATTCACACTGCAGAATCTATGTATTTTAGTAGAATACAGTCACAGAATTGAAGTGACACTGTATATTACATATTCTTAAAATAACTGCATTACACGATGTTGGACCTACCCCGTGCATCTTAAATAATTAGCATTTGTGATTTGTTTTGGTGACATATTTTCGATGTCATATTTGTTGGTTTTGGCAGAGCAATTTTTTTCCTAATTGGTATCTTCATGGGCAGATCCAGAACGTATTGAACCGGGGTTCGCCGATGGTATTAACTATCAGTGCGTACAGGGGCGTCTATTTTATTATTATTTTTTACAGATGCTAGAGCGAACAATCTCCATGTATTTAAATAAAATTTATTCAGATATGCGACTTAATGTATATGTATATGTATGTAATATGTATATTAAAATAACTGCGATGCAATACATGATTATAAAACTTTATGGTAATACATTATGACGGTACAGGATTGGTATATGTTTATTGCGCGATGGGGGTCGAATTTGATGCATCGAAGCTGGAGTCTTTCGGATATATCGACATATTGTAATCTCTTTATTACATGGAAAATCGTTGTTAAGAAGATGCTTTTTATACTTTGTCACTTTTGGGCGATAATATTATATATTCAATTAATTAGAAATCAGGATTGCATAAGTTATTGTTATGTCCATTAATCATAATGGATGAATTAATCATACATTCGACATCCATGATTCAGCCAAATACCATTTCAATATTGGTTTATTACTTATGTATGATTTACTTTTGAACATTTGTTAACATGCAGCTTCGTAAAAATGTAATCTAAGGTGAGCCAGGCTGCAATATCGTTTTTACTGCACGCTGCCACTTCCTTACCATGACTTTAAGCATTACATACCGACCATGTACACCCCGACCAGGGAATACGCTAGCCTAACGGAAGAGCGCGAGCCTCATGTTCTCAATCTCAAGTTCGATCATCTGAGCATTATAAGCACGAACAGGAGTGGTTGCTGGGGATTTCGACGTGTGCTCTGGAATCTGCTAACGGGGGAAGAATAGGGTGGTTTCCACCAATCCCTTAAAATTAGATTCGTCTATCACGAATGTACAACCCAAAACAATATATCTTGCCTCTAAAGGGTGCGTTAAAATGGATAAAACCAACCTTCAAAGCTAGCTTCAAGCTACTTAAGGTCGTCGCTTCGACAATATCAACATTATGGTTGGTTTGAAGGTCCTTCAAACTTAGTTTCAAACCAGCCTTCAAGCTAACTTTGAACCAATGCGCATACGTTTGACGGTTACTTTGAGTAAATTGAATCACGGTCCCCATTGAAGGGCTTTGAGGATGTAACATGTTAAGTAAAGAAAATGGTTTTGAGTAAATAGCACCCTAATTATTTTATATATATTATACATCATTTTATGAGAAATTAATGTTTAATGGATATCATAACCATACCATGTACATTTATTGTAAATTCATGTACTTTTTTTCACCTCTCAGACATGTTAGCATAGATATTAGGTACTCCAGGTATCGTAGCCGTCCGAGCGCAATGGTACAGTAAATTTATATACTTAAATATTATCAATATACTGATTTGGATAGTAGAAATCAGTTTCTGAATGCGACTTACCATGCGCAAACTACTATTTTAGGATACAAATGTGATGTAACAAGGGCACCTCACGACACATCGTAAAAAAGTAGAAATATCAAGATCACAACATTACAACATTACAATTACGAACACCATAAAAATAACGGATTTTGAACATTCAAATCAAATGCAAAAAGGTGTTCACTTTTTCCAAGCCAGCTGAGCTGTTTCTCCTTTCTAGCCAGCTTGGCGCAGAAAATGGGAACACTTTTTGCGAAATGCTGAATATTACCAGGTTATATAGCGTTTATTGCAAGTTATGGTTCATAAGACTATCTTAATCATTTGAATCACGTTCCAGATAGATATTTTCATTGTATATTACGGAAATTAAAAAAAAAGACAAAAAAGGTATTCCTCAAACTGCTCAAATTTCCAAGCAAGTAATTTCTCAACATTTCCAAGCCATCTGGATTTTAGAGAACACCTTTTGTGAGGAACAACTAGTGATGTGCTCTTCAGGAACATTGACATACCGATGCAAAGTTAATCTTTTTGTCGAATAATTAAGTCTTATTTGATGAACATGTTAAAAGCCTAAAGTTTCTATTTTCTTTCGATCAAAACTGAATAAACTTAATTGTGCATAAAAGTGTATTTTGCAAAAAAACATGTTGATTATTTACTTCGAAAAGCAGTTTTTCACAAAACCCTAAGGACTATGTGAACCATCGGCCATATTTGGTACCCAAATATGAGAAATTTAAAAACGGGATTAATTCCAAAGATTTTTACATTTTTTGAAACCTTATTATTTCTTTTAGTAATAAGATAAAAATCAAGTGATTCCCATGTTTCGATCTTATAGAAAATCGATGACTTGAGGGCTCACCCAAGATGTTAGTTTTTTGGACACTATGTTGCATATTTCTTGGATTTATCGTCATTTGATCACGAAAATATTAGTTTCTATTTACAATTAATCGGAATCAACATGGTCTTATCATATCCTATCAAAATATAGTCAATCTGGAGTCGATTATTAAGATAGCGGCAGGTTTTTGTGCTAAATCAATGTTTTTAGCGTTTCCAGATTTAGTACCAAAATTTGTGAATAAGTTAATTTTTGGTCAAGGGTGCATTCGCCCTCCATGCTGGATTTCTGATATATTGTTTGTAAATATTATAGCTTTCATATACTGAAAATTCAGCCTGGAGGCCGAATGCACCCTTGACCAACTTTCGATTTGAACCGAACCAAACATAGCGTCCTGAAACCCGTAAATATTAACGAAATGTTGTGATATGGTCCTGCATTTTAACAGTGCTTAACTTTATCGGTTGTATCTTTAATTGACTTTTTGAGCAAATATTAATTTCCAATATATATGTAATGAAATATATAAAATCGTTCTTTAAACAAGTTTCTTGGCACATTTTGTATAAGGCCCCTTAGCATCCCGGCAAATTCAGTACATGTTTTTGATGGTCGATAAATATGTGAAAAATATTGAGATGGAAAAATTCAATATTTGTTTTCAATGGGTAAAAAGAATTAACTTTCAAAATATATAGATGGATAAACAATGTTCAAAGGTTTTATTTTAAGCGGCCTGATGTTTTACTTCCGGAGCATTGTTCTTATATAACATGCACATAGTCCTTTTACACTTAACAAGTTTATTTTCTAAGCCCGTCAATCCAAGTGCATAAAACATGTTTAGATTAAAAAAAATACATTTTGAATTAACCACACATTAATCATATCTAATAAATGAACTATCATTCTTTGCGCAAGAACGTGGGTTAATAAAGGAACCATCGATTAGAGAACGATTGAGAAAAACCTTTTCGATATGACAATTATTCTTCGAGGGGCTGTTGCACAAACTTCTTAAAAAAAAACGTTTTTTGGAGAAAACAACTTTGAATGTTCCTGATTTTCGTATAAGATAGTGATCATGATGTCTTTTTCGAAAAATGGTCAAATCGAAACGGTTGTTCTCATTCGTTCTCTAATCGATTGTTTTCTTTATTTCCCAATAAGCTAACGACCCGTCATTATGTATAGCCTCTTCGATTAGAAATAAAGATTGATAATGAACGAAAAAAATAGTAATAGCTTGGAAAAAATCTAGCCCTTTCTTCCTATTTCAATAATGTTTATTTTACAAACACACGTGCTTTAAAAATCTTTAATAGTATTTTTCCATTTTACGATTTTACAATTGTACAAATTATATATAATTTATTTACGACATAGAAAATATTTCCAAGATACAACGGGTTTAGCTAGATTAAGTGTTACAGACCCCTTCCATCTAAGCACTTATTTTAGAAATGTAGTCTACGTCCATAATAAACAGGATTTAGAATAGAAAATAATCAATCATGAATCTAAATTGAAGGAAAAATATGGCCTTTGGTAAAATCCAATAATTTTAGTGTATTGAAGTCATCCTGAATTGTTTTATAGATCAATTATGCGAAATACACTCAGACATGGTACAACGTTCAAGTTGCACTTCACCACTCGGAGAATTGAGTTTTTATTAACGTTTAACGTTTTAGAGAAAAAAATCAGTTTTTATTGACGTTTAACGTTTTAGAGGAAAAATGAGTTTTTATTAACGTTTAACGTTTTAGAGGAAAAAATCAGTTTTTATTGACGTTTAACGTTTTAGAGGAAAAAGTCAGTTTTTATTAACGTTTAACGTTTTAAAGGAAAAAATCAGTTTTTATTAACGTTTAACGTTTTAGAGGAAAAAAACAGTTTTTATTGACGTTTAACGTTTTAGAGGAAAAAGTCAGTTTTTATTAACGTTTAACGTTTAGAGGAAAAAGTCAGTTTTCATAAACGTTTAACGTTTTAGAGAAAAAAGTCATTTTCTATTAACGTTTAACGTTTTAGAGAAAAAAAATCTGTTTTTTTTTTTAACGTTTAACGTTACCACCTGATGTGATTATTCAGTTATATGTTAATTTTGTCTATACAAAAGTTTGCATGACATTCAGTTTCGGACGTTGTTGATTAACTCACATCTAAGAAAGGGATATTCGAAGAGCCTGAATTTAAATGGCCAACCTTTCGTGCTGACCCAGGTGCAGATCCAGAAAAATTTGAGGCTTCAATAATATTATCAATCAGCGCGATCGGGGGCGACATTTTTTTTTTTGTAAAATAAGAGCGACAACAAACATTCAAAAATCAGAAACGTCATTTTCGGACGGGTATAGGCTATGTTCTTTAACAGATTATGGGCGGTTCCAGACGTGGCGATAACTCCGAGATTAAATGTAATCGGGGATTAATCTAAGATTGCAAAAATTTCGGGTTTCAGACCTATGGATTACTGTCAATCCAAGGCTGAAAATGTAATCTTGGGGTGTACCAGGATTAAGTCGGGTATTATTTGTAAATGTTGCACTTTCTAACGGAAATGCTCAATTTTTCATTCATAACTATAATGTACATCATCAAGTACATATTGAAGTATAATATTCCTACATTGAAGTGAAAATGTAGCAAAAATGAATTTTGTCTAAAATTCAATGTTAAGTTAATGGCAATGTACAGCGTACATGCATGTGGTCAGACCTATATAGATTTGGGGTGTTATAGAATCCAGTTTGTTTATTGCCTGATAGAATAAG
>LQRL01104446.1:831-17249 GCA_001703475.1 Hydroides elegans | reverse complement strand
CCCCCCCCCCCCCCCCCCCCACGAATCGTGAATGTTCCCACATCGTGTGAGAGTTTCAAGGAATAGTCTAGATCTTATTTTTCAGATGAAAAAAATAAATAAAAAGTTTAAACCAATGTCATATCGTTAAGTGACACTGTACCTTAAATTAACGTCCAAATTAAAACACGCAAGGGGGTTGATGGCCTTTTTTGGAATCTTCTATCTAGGAGGATCAGCGGAGTAAAGAGAAACGGGTAGATATATGGTTACAACTTGGGTGTGTCAAAAGAAGGGAAATCCTTTCAACTGTATTTCCTTTGAGGAGACAAGGCTTCAGCTCTATCCGGACTAGGGTTTTGCAATTGTAAAGATTCTTTTTCTCTGGATTAAAAGGAGCAACATCAATATTCTTTTTCTAGTGGGTCCGTAATGGGATATTGGGTTCACGTTTTTTTTTTCACTTATTATTTAGTATTATTTTTTTTTAACTTTTTTTTGTCTTGTCACTTTCTTATCTTTATCTATTTATCAAACCATCCAACTATCTATTTCTATACATGTAGGTCTATATCTCTAAAACATCTCTACATTTTTCGCTCTTTCTGTAATCAAATCTCGCCGTTTCTATTTATTTCTATGTTATATATCATCTATCAATTTAACTCTATTTCAACTACCTTCTTTCTTATTAACTTCATCACAAATTCAGAACTTACATAAGCTATAGTCTAGAAACTGTGGATAATTTGGCACATAGAAAGAATCTCGTGCTTAAACCCACTTTGATTTGTGAGTATGCTATTTGCACGACACAGTAAGCAACCCCTACTTTTAATTTTCCACAAGAGTTGAGGACGCTGCCCTTTAAACGAGAACGTCTTTAACTCTCTGCCACCCAGATAGCGGTCGCAGCCATTTAATGATCCCATTACTTGATACTAAAGGAGGGGTTCGAGTGGTTAAGGGACATCCACTTCGGGTGGACCGACGGCAAAATCGCCATTATTGGCTGGCTGTTTTTAAAAGACCCGGAGCTGGGAAAAAATAAACCTGCCATTAAAACAAACCTCCATGTTTGCAACAGATACACGCATTCCAGTTATATTAATTCATGATATTTAAACTAGGTTCTATGTAGCCTACGTGTAGTCGATAAATATATTTCTAGCAACATGCGGTAAACAAAACAACCTACCCCTTAATCATAAATTTAACGTAAGTTAGGAAGGTGGGCGATAAGTCGAAAACGAGACCTGAATGTGGATCGAGTCGTCATTCCATACTCTTTATATGTTCTTTATACAGGTATAAAATAAGCTCCAGTTTATAAGGATTTTGTAGAAAATGGAGGTTTTATTTAATGGATGATTCTTTTTCCCCGCTTTTCCGGGCGCCACTTTAAAGAGATGTGGAGGCATTTCTCAGGAGGACGTCGCCAATACTTTGGAATCAATCTCGCTTAACTTGATTAAGGACGTGTTTTGGGCCTAAACCATTTTTATAAGGTAGGTTACTTTTATATATTCGGTGGCGTAACGAGGGCGTATCCCACGTCAGGCCATTATATGAGGTTGTAACTGTTAACCAAAGATTGGTTGTACCGGGGAACATCTCAATTATCAGTGCTCGCGGTTAGATTATTATTTATTCATTTATTTTTAATAATTACGAGAGTAAGTCTGGCAACTCCTGCTATAAATCAATTGAGATTCAGATTTGGGAGTCATACTGTAACAATTAGTAGTCATTTATCACTATTTTAACCCACTTTACTGTTTAGGGTTAGCTTATAATTAGTAAGTAAAACAATGTAAATTCAGATTTAATCTGAAAGCATCAGTACTGAGTAGTTAAATTTAAATTTCTCCCCATCCTTCTTTACAACATTTTCTATTCAAATAGAATTCTATGTTGAAAGAAATCAGGATGTTTGATTACATAAAGTTACAAACAATATGTGCCTTTTACATACATTTGTATGTACAAAGACTAAGATGTCGATCATAACGCACCCAAGAAGGTGCGTGTTGATATGTATTTCAAAGAGGCATTGCAGGAGTGCGCTACTGCCTGTGAGATCAAGTCAATTGAGATAATATTTTCAAGACAAAAAGACTAGAACTCTAGTATTGCTTCCAAAATTTACAGACATGCATGTGAAAGCCCTGAGGACAATACCCCTCCCCTCTCCCCACCCCCTTTCCTCCAACCCTTCTCTGTCACTGGCGACATGCAAATGTACGGTACATGAATTTTGAAGTATTTTGAATGAGATGAAGGATTATCTATTTTTGGATCAAGAAGCCCATTCAGAGCAAAAACAATAAACATAAATAAATAGCAACATATAACGAAATCATACGAAATTCTTCTTCATCATTAATTAGAATATTACTTTTAGTAGCCCAAAGTTGTTAAGAAAAGCTTTAAAAAACTCCCTAAATGTCGAAATAACCTGCCCGAAAAATTATCCATTCGATGACGTTACTGTATTTCGTTGTACCAATCGCTGAAACAGTTAAAATATTTTGTTTCTTAATATAATTATATGTAGTGTTTTGGTATGACCATATCTGTGTTAATTATTTGGTTTAGTTCTTTTTTTTTATCAGAACTGTTTAACAAAAAAAATAAGAAAGAACATTTAACCACTAATGAATAGTAATGAAATTAATTTTGAGCCTTTTTGTGAGATTTAAACAATAATTATATAGATAGCTAAAATATTAATATGATAAAAAATAATTGATGAAAAAAATATGATAACTGCTTAATGTTCTGTAAAGTGCCTGGCAAGTGAGTGAAATTATTTCGTTCGGCGAAACTAAAAAAATTGGTCCGTCGTTTGATTGAGAGAAATAATAAATCCACTCAACATTAATCGTGTATGGCCCACATTTATTGAGACAATGGAAAATAAGATAAACAGTTAATTGAATAGATTGGGTTTCCCATTTATGTCAAGAAGAAACTTATATTTAGTAAAGATTTACGGTTTTATGATCGAGTTTTATCGCACAACAGATGTTCATTACCAAGAAACTCATATGAAATTGGTCGTTTTCTTGATTTCCTTTTTGCTCTCTTCTGATTTTTTTTCCATATTTATCATATCACCTTGAGAAGTGGTAGTCTTTCTGTATATTTCTCTGTATAAACAAATATAATCAATTGCACGACATTTATGGAAATACATGTCAAGCGAAAATCGAAAATCCGAAAATCCCTATCACTCAAAATGGCAGGGTTACTTTTTTAACTTTTAACACCGATAGCAACGGAAATCATTCAAAGCATCTGTACCTATGGTAAACACCGATTGGATATGAGCTTGATAGAAATGACAAGAAACACTGTTCTTCGGATTTGAGTGAGCTTAATATTCACTGCGATATAAGATGTAACCAAGATATGGAAGAGACGCTTAGCGATTTCATTGGAAACGGGTTTGTCAATGCGGAATCCCTAGAAATCGTCGTCGATATTCCGATACCGGGTACTTTTCCACTTGATGAACAAGGCGACATGGATATATCGAAATTGAGACATTTTCCCATTTTTTAACGCGTCTCGCGTTTTTATCCTCTTTTAGGCTGAATATGCCAGCGCCATTAACATCTTTTGTATGCATTGCTTAACAGGCATGATGGGTTTCAAACTGTCAAAAACTATACTTACTTCTTAACTAATGAAAATTATATTATTTTTTAAAATAATTAAAAACACTGATTAAGATAATTTATGTTGCATTGGCAATGGAATCGCCGTTATTCTGCCGAGGGCAAAGTCCTTGTTATGATATTTGTCGGTATGAAATCGGTAGAAATATGCGATTTTTTTCTTCTAAACTGAGATTTATATTACATATAAATGTATGAAATACAATGTACAAGGACTGTCACCTTTAAAAAGTTGATTAATATTTTCATATCTATCATTCATAGACATTGTCAAGGGGCAGATGTCTTAATTGCGCAATTAGGCTCGTACTACATCACATCGTTGATAAGATATTAAGAGTGAGTAGATGATTTCAAAGGAAAGGGAAGTAATAATGAATCATATTAATAACAAGTATTACAAATGTATGTTTATAAATAATACCATCCATCGCCGTCGACTACAAGATTGACAACAAGTCTCTTCTGTTTGACGCTTGACCGATTGATTGTGAGTGATAAAGAATTTAAAAAATACGATAAGGAGGAGAGTTGCTACATATTTTTCGAATGAGGAACATTAATCATACAGAGAAACACTTTGAAGCACTGAAAACAATACTCTTCACCACCATGATTTCTACAATCTATCACTCTTGTAGCGTATCATTGTACCTATTATATCCGATTCATGGTTATAACAAGCTCAACTGTAATAATGTTCCCCATCATCTGTATAAAATCATCCACTGCTTGTCTTTATAAATATCTATACATCACATTAACCATCTATATTCGAATTGACGTAGAACAAATTACAGCTATACGATGCAATCATGATTTTAAAAATCAATATGATGAAGATTTTAATTACACTTTTGTTGGTTTTAAAAGTGACTTTCGGAAAAGTGGATCATATTGATAATACATGTTTATATCATGCTGATAAATCAATGAATACAAATACAATAGCCAAATTAACCAACGAATCTTTACTGCTACCAAAACACTGCTCTATGGATGCTTCACAATCGAACATAACGTGTGATATCAATTGCAATCATGACATGGATAAAACTCTGAGCGATCTGATAGCTGCGGGTTTCGTAAATGCCACAACATTGATATTCGTCATTGACATACCTATGCCTGGAATCTTCCCGCTGGATGTCCAAGAGATCATGGACATCAGCCGTTTGCGTTACTTCGTTCACTTGGATACGCTTGTTTTTCGGTCGGGTGGAGAGCAAAATATTGCGGTGCCGTTAACATATAAGAGTGACACATTCCAAAACTTGACTTCGATGCGAAATCTTACCATAAACATTCCTTTAGATAGAATTGACTTGTTCAATATGGTAAGGCCAATGCGGGACCTACGAATTCTCGATTTGTCGGATACTAAGGCGTTAGGTTACGATCAGGCTCTTCGTGTCATGCAGGCCTTAACTCGCAATATTTCACAACTCTTTCTGTGCCATTTTCAAACGATCGGAGCCGACGGATTCTCGACGGTATTAGATACGCCATCTTTTTTCAACGAAATGCTTATAAATTTATCCGATCTGGATCTGAGTCGTAATGGATTTGGACTAGCGTATCCCGGACTCTATCCGAAGACACCAAATCTTCGCTTTCTCGATTTGTCACACAATATATTTACGTATGATAATAATAGTCCGTTTCTTTATGAAGCTACTTTGCATCCGAATATCGAGGTTTTAAACATAGGGCATCAGGGATATAGTAATGAAGAACATCTACCCAGCCTAGACTCCCAAAAAACTAAACATTCCTCCTCAAAACTCTCTTCATCATCAAAATATTTCAATTTTGTCAATATAGCATTATTCAAATGCGCTGATCATTTCTTAGACGGAAATATTAGCAACTTGTTTCAACAAACGGAACGTTCCCGTCAAATGTTCTGTGATATTTTTCGACATTGTATCAAGCACAGTTGGATAAACTTCTCGTGTGAGGTACTTCCATCCCCTGACGATATAGTCGATTTCGATTGTATGTGTCTTATAAAGCTACCAATTGGACAAAGATTGAGAAAAATATCTTTTGACAATAACTTTCTGGAACCCATTGCCTATCAGGGGTTTCAAATTTCTGGGAAGGTGTGTTTATGGGATAGCAGCTTGGAGGTTCTAGATTATTCAGGAAACAGTTACTGGGTGAATAACTTACTTTATGCTGAATCAGCAAATAATCAGCTGACCTTTTCGGGAATGCCCAATTTTACAGAAATTGATGTAAGTCGGAATAATTTCAAAACGTACTTGCATAACGTTGAAACCGATTTTCAGCTTAAGCGTTTTTATGCGGCGTCTAATCGAATTGAATTTTTAAAGGGAGCCAGGTTATGTAACAAAAATGGCCACCATACATTACAAGAACTGGACCTAAGTTTTAACGGTATCGAAAGCGGGAATATTACACATATCATAGAGGAATGTCAGCGCTTACAGGTTCTCAATCTTACAGGAAATCTGATTGATTCAAATGTCTTCATTAGCTTAATCGGAGCAGATAGCCTACGTGAGATAGTTTTAGTGAAAAACAATATATCCACAATAGGTCCATCATTTTCCAAAGAACTTGATAAGGCTCATAAAAATGGAATCACTGTTAAACTAGATATATCTGGAAATACACTGACTTGTGGTTGTGACTCTTTGCCCTTCGTGGCTTGGGTAACTGAGCACAGAAACAATGTGATAAACGGATTCGACACTTTGCGATGTACTGGTAATAACGGTCAAATATTACATGTAAGGGACCTCGATATCACTCAATTGCGCAATCATTGCTATAATGTCATTCCTATAGCTGCTACGATAGCAGTCTGTGTTGGGTTGACGTTAACAATCATGTTACTCAAATGTATCCACAGGAATCGCTTTCGTATCAAACGCAAACTGTGCAAACTGTCTCAACTTGTTTGTCGTGGTGAAGGGAACGATTTTGAAAAGGACGCCTTCGTAGCTTATTGCCATGAAGATAGCTCGTTTGTTCATAAAGTCCTCCTCAAAGAAATAGAAGACGTCTATGGATTCGACCTTGTAATTCATCACCGGGATTTCCCTGCCTGCGGTGCCATTGTGGATATAACGGAAGAATTCATGCGTAAAAGCCAGGACATCATCATTGTTATAAGCAACAAGGCGCTTGGTAAGCATCACTGGAACAACGAAGTGCTTATGGCGCATAACCATGCTATTGAATACCATAAGAACATCATCTTGATTACATTGGAAGAGCTCCACTCGGACCATGAGATTTATACTATCATCAAAACGCTAATTAGGGATCACACTCATCTCAAATGGAAGGATAATGAAAGTGCCAAGAAGCTGTTTTGGGCGCGTCTTGTGGATGATCTTTCCCATGATAGATGTGCTTGTTGCCGGGGAAGAGCGAACGTTGGATACAGGGATATACATGAGGCTACAGAGGGCGAGGTTACGCACTTGAATCGATCGTCAGTTGTGTAACTAATATATGGTTGACAAACTATTAAAAGTGATACTATCAGGGCGAAATCAATGTGTTTCCCGGTTATTTTGTGATGGGCCCATTTCTATAGAAATAAATTATGATTTACTTATGATCCAGCACACGTGCTCTTAGGTCATTTGCGGGACTGTATTATCAAGGGTCTTCGGTATTTTAGTTCTGCATCCAATTGTGCTTATATAAGCTTATATAAGCAAAGTAAGACTGTTGTGCATGCTTTTATTTTCAATTTAAAACCAAAGATACACAAACGTTCCATCGGGGGTGCGAAAATACAAGATCTCGGTCGAAAATGTTTGTTTACATCCAAGTATAATGTACACATGCATATAATTTTAAGCGCGATATTGCCGTTGTATATCAGGACATGTTTCGTTGGTCATGTTTATTACCAATTATTAAGAGACCGCAAAAGAGACAGAATTAAAAGACAGTTGTTGTTGTTAACTTATTTATATCAACTTCATTATTTTCTCCTTGTATATATATATCCTGGTACATCCTTTATTGATAATTCGTACTTGAGCCCTCCAATCATACCGGTTGATTTTCTATACATGTGTGTATGTATGCAGTTGAACGAGAAAACATAGAGTTTATAAATGATTTTAAATAGCATTTGAGTCCTAAAATCAAATATTCATGTATCTGAAATAACAAATCTATCTTATTGGAATTGTTTTGCTTTTTATTTTGTGGAAACAAAATACAAGACTTTCTACATATTACATTAATTTTGCCAGTATATTTTTTGCATTTTGATGTAGAATCTAGTCTGCTGTGCCAGTAGTAGTACATTCTTCTTGAATAGTTTTTACCAAAATACTATAATGTCATAACAAATGTTAAATGGTTTGAACAATGTAGAATCTTAAAAAGTTTTCGTTAGATCATTCCAAGGGTGCATCATATCAAGTGTTTCATCTGGATTATTCAAAACGTTTTCACATGAGAAAATATAAGCTAGAATGTTTGTTTTTCATTTATATATACATATTTTATAGATACTAAGTACAAATGTTATAATGTAATGACAACAATGACTAGATACCTCTTATACATGTAACAGACATTTAAAATTCGAGTGAACAAAATAAAACATGATAAATTATCATTATCTTACAAGATCATCTAAACGAACTATCAAAGTAAGAAAATACAAAACATATGCATCCAGTATGTTGGAATGCTAAAAGCTAAATGCATTTGCGGTGCCATTTAAGATGACTTAAAGTCTACAAACAAATTCAAATTATATTGTTACGATTAGATCTTTAATCATACGATGAGAAATAAATAAAAACGAGAGGAAAATTATGCTCGGTAGAGCATATAAATCTGCTATCTTTTTTTTAGAGAAATGAAATTGAAACCTTATTTATCTAGACCATATTTGCATATTAACATTTTAAATCCATGCGAGTTCTCTTAAAATAGACTAACATAATAATCTCTCATGCTTGCTGCCATGGATAGTCTATCTAATTTATCTTTCTTCACTTAAATTGCAACACCCTTTATTTCATGCTTAACCCAAACAACAAAACAGAAGAAGGGCTATCACAACGCTGTATTACCACTTTGACGCAATAATTACGTCATATTTATATCGATAATGCCCGCCTACTCAGCTCCCACTCTATTGAATATGCGTTATGATTGACGTGTGTTTAATGGCATAACAAGTCGCATTGCTAATTAAAGGCAGCCAATAAGAGGAGACAAATAAGGGTTCAAGGGTCAGCTTAGCTAATTAGAATAATGTTATGCATTTGAAGCTTTACAGGGATGTCGTGAGATTCGACGTCGCTTACATCCAAACATTTATATTTTCCACGTTTATTATCAGTCAAAACAATTTTTCATAATCTTAACCAGTCGATAAATAACTTCATATTGTATATTACATTATGGTATACTTTTGATGTTTGTTCATAGCCCCTAAGACAAAGTTATGTGGGTGACAAATTTCGCAAACAAAAACGGACCAAAAATATAATCTGCTCCGTTTTCGTAAACGAAAAAGATAGCAGATAATTACATCATCTATCACAGATTACAATACAAACTAGTATATACATGTATACATAACAATATATATATATAATTTTTTGCTGATTTAAGAGCGAATACATAAGATTGTGATTATGTACAGGTGTACTGTGGCACATGAAGTTTTAAACTTAAATTACTTAGTAACGACATCAATATAAATCAACTAAATTTAAAAAACAATGCTATGCATTTTGAGTCCAAATAACGTTGCTGTCCTACGCGATTGATTTGTATAAATTACAAATCTTACAGTCTTGTCTCTTTCGAATTCCCATTGCTGAAGACACGCCTTTTCCCACTCTGCCCGATACCGTAGTGAATCTACAATTTGGATTCATCTTTTCAATGTGTATATTGATCAAATCCGTGTAGTAAATTTCCACCAATACATCCGATCCGATATATAACTGCCCATTTTCAAACCATAGAAATGGATTGTCAAGTGCATCCAGCGTAGGAAGAAATGACTTGCAAAACAAGTCGGTATTTGAATTTGGTGTCGTCACGACTATTGTGACGTAATGGCGCTCGTAATGACAGTAGAAATCCGCAAAGTACAAGTTTTTATTCGCGTTCACAAGTCGATAGGCTGGAATGATAAATCGCGTGTCGCCAAAGGGAGAATAGTCCGGTAGCTTTCCCTTCTTGAGAGTATTGGCTGAGAAGAATAATCCATCGACTGTTCCGTTTATTGGTGAGGCTGGATCTCCGTTGAAGTCTTTCTTGTAGGGAATCATATTGCCCCGGTGGTTCAATAGAATATCCTCGAAGTATGCAGCAGGTCGATTGCGATAGAGCACGTTCACCACTTGTTTCTTTCCATTTAAAAACGCCACCGCTTTGGCCCGCAACTGATAGAGTTCACTGAGATTGAATGTCGATTGAACGAAACCGGTGCCCTTTCCGAGGATGAGTTTATAGGTTTGTCCGTTCACATCGATCGTACGAATGAAGTTGGCTTCTATCACATAGCACTCTCCGGATACAGGCAATGCGGCATACGCCATACCGCAAGAAAATCCAAACATATGCCATGAGTGTACTGGCGCACCTGTTTTGCAAACCGGAAGTGAGATATCCGCCATATTTATAAACAGTTCAACATGGGTTGCAAAGTTATGATAGCTCTGCGGCATGTCTCTCCAAGACACGGAGAATTTCTTCGAGGACAGAGGTATTACTTGCAATATGTATGGTTTGTAGGGGTTGTTGGCATCAAGTACGTATTCGTCATCCACGATACACCCTGTTGCGACCTGGCGCACTTTTCGCTTTTCCGCTTTAGTTAGGTGCTTCGGGTAGGTTTGTTTCGTCATATATTGTATGACGGATTGGTACAGTTCGTCCGACATGATTGTATCCGATAGGTTGCGTTTTTTTTCGGATTTGTTATTTTGGTTCGAGCAGAATTGTTTGTTTTAAGTTGCATATAGCTCTACATGTAACTTTTTCCCGTATAATCGTTAGTTTTGCTCGGAGACTCGGCAATAATGGGTAATATATGTATTTTCTTCTGAAATTGATTACTGTTTCTAATATTTTACAGTTTATGCAGTTAATGTAAGTTATTCAAACACAATCACTATATCGTATTATGTGCTAAACATTATCATTTCTTTGTTTCCTGCTTTTTGGATAGCTATCCATTATGGAATCGTATTTTCCATTGATTGATAATGTGTGTCTGAGAGATCACGTTATTTCATCCGAACAAAATTATGAACTTATATATAATCCATGCATCTGGTACAATATTTAATTCGCATTGTTTTTCTACAGTATACATCCTATCCATTTATTTATATATAGAACTACCCCTTATCAACTACCAGCTGAATTCGCACTTTCCCATAACAAGCCTATGAAAATGAAACGAAACTCTGGGAAATCCCCTAAAATAGCGATAATCAAGCAAACAGATACGGAGCACTCAAGTCGATATCGTAGTCATGGCTAACAAAGGCCCACATAAGTGGGGACCTTATTACAAGTGAAGGGTTCCGTACATGAAGGGTCGAACTTCAGTACTGTTTTGCATCGAGATTCTCAACGTTTCACATAGCTCATTATCAATAGTATTTGACAAAAAAATATTTCAATCAAAACCCAGTTCTCTTCGAAAAATAAATGGGTTTCCTATTGACAATTTACATATGTACATTTAGATGCTGCCTGGAGCCGTTTTTCTCAAAACAGCAAAACTTTAGTTAGCATGCATTGAATCCTTTTAGGGTCATAATCTATTTGCCTTTCGTCATATGCTTAATATGAAGGTATATTACCGGTGATTGTTGAGGACCAGTTGTGATTATTGGTTTTATACCGTGGAAGTTTCGGTTATCGAGTAGAGAATTGTAATAATTTTATGTGAATTTGCACTATTTCTTGAAAATTATTCAGACCAAACTTCTAGTATATCATGCTGTTGTTCCTTTTATAAATAATTATTTAACCGGTATTTGTCGTACTGTCAAATTTTTCTACTGCACACGCTCTCAGAAATACATGTAAAAAAAAACACGGACATTTTCTCGAAAACGGCAATGTTGCCAAGAAAAATGTTCTCACATGCAAATTAAAATCGAAAGGAACAGCGCGCTCATATACTGTCCATATTAATTGCGGGAACATTGGCAATTTTTTTGGTTCGTTTTGATCCATATACATATTTCAATGTTCTGTAAAAAGCTAGACACTTGTATTGAAGTATATTTATTCATTGTTCCACCCACATTTCTTTTCACATAAGCTATATAAGTAATAGATGCTATTTGGAAGGACGGTGAAGACTTTTTCACTACCGAAACTGACAAGCTTAGTATAGAAAATACAATGTATTTTTAATTGACTGACAGCAGTTACATAACTTTGAAATCATCACAGTATGACCCCATCGTATCTCTATGAAAAGATTATTCTGTGAATTGCCTAACTTTCTAAGTTTATTTGAATAAAGAAATGAAACCATTTTTTTATATTTTTATATGGTTTCACTTCGAACACATTTAACACTGTGTTACAAATTGGCACCTCAACAATTATACATGAAAGGCAAAGTGTGTTGTTATATGATTTTGACATGCTGAACACGAATCCAAAGTACATTGTGTTCCATCACGTCACAATTCTATGCAATTCGCATTTTAATTGTAGCCTTATTTTCACTATTTTTAACAAAACATACTTCAATTTGGTGAATATTTAAAACGCATTGATTCCAAAAGATTTTAAATGAAATCTATCTAAATATTTGACCACTACGTATATTGAAAAAAAACGTTTAAAAAATATAGTATGATAATAATTAAGAACATTTAAATTACAAACTGAATATACATGATACATCTATGTATTTATATACTATGGACATATGTCTGAATCAAATAAACAACAACAATAACAATAGTCTACAGCTGTATTGAATCAAAAGTATTTCAAACTGAATCTATTCTATCCAGACAAAGAGAGTCCTCATTAAATGTGGCATCATGGATGTCACTATACCCAACGTTCCTTCTCCTTGTTGGGCAACAAGGACAAGCACATGTATCCCGAGACAAGTAATCCACAAGACGTGCCCAGAAGAGCTTCTTGGCACTTTCGTTATCCTTCCATTTAAGATGAGTGTGATTTCGGATAAGAGTGTTGATGGTACTATATATCTCATGGTCCGAGTGGAGCTCTTCCAATGTAATCAAGATGATGTTCTTGTTGTATTCAATAGCATGGTTATGCGCCATAAGCACTTCGTTGTTCCAGTGGTGCTTACTTAGCGCCTTGTTGCTTATAACAATGATGATGTCCCGGCTTTTACGCATGAATTCTTCCGTTATATCCACAATGGCACCGCAGGCAGGGAAATCCCGGTGATGAATTACAAGGTCGAATCCATAGACGTCTTCTATTTCTTTGAGGAGGACTTTATGAACAAATGAGCTATCTTCATGACAATAAGCTACAAAGGCGTCCTTTTCAAAATCGTTGTTTTCATTTGTGCATAACCAATTGAGAAACTGACAAAACTTGCGTTTGATACGGTAACGGTTCTTATACATGTATATGATGGCGAGAACAATGAGAACAGCACCTAAACAAAGTGATACAGTAACAGCTATAGGAATGATATTAAAGCAATGGTTTCGAACAGCAATGTAATCAACTTCACTGAATAAAACAATCTGACCATTTAACCCGAGGCATTGCAAGGTTTCGAAATCCTGTATTAAGGTCACACCATAATGAGAAACCCATGATACGAAATTCAGCGAGCTGCACCCACAAATCAAAGGATTTCCTGAAATATCTATTTTTACTTCACTACCATTTAGATGAGCCGTTTCTAATTCTTTCAAGAATTCATCATTGAGAACCGATATATTGTTATTTGCAAGTGATAATTGCTTCAGATTCGACATGTTTTTCAAACTAATGAAAACGTCCGAATCAAGTCGATTGCCCGTTAGGTTGAGAATTCGCATTGCTTTGCAATTTTCGAAAAGCACCGTTATATTTTCCCTTGCGATCTCATTATAACTAACATCCAACAATTCAGCAGTGGCGAAGCCAGTTTGGCGACATATATTTGACCCTTTTATGACTCTAAGGTAATTATGTGAAGCATACAACCTTTTAAGATTGAAATCGGTAAAGAAATCGAAATCATGCAAATTGCTACAGAAATCGTTACGACTAATATCAATTTCCGTTAAGTGACTTAATCCAGTTATTTTTCCTATATTTTCTATGGATTCGGCATACAGTAATCCATTGACCCATTTGTAATTCCCCGAATAATCAAGTATTTCCAGACTTGTGTCACGAAAACATATATCACCTTGCTTGTACAAACCCTGATAAGCCATCGGCTCGAGAAAGTTATTACTGAATAAGAACGTTTTAATATTCTGTCCCAATGGAAACTTGATAAGACCTGAACACTCGATGTCAACAATGTCAACCAATGATGGCAGAACATCACAAGAAAAATTACGCCAACTTTGCTGAATACAGTTACGCATAATGTTACAGAACATATCATGTGATTCACTGTTATTCATGAATAAATTACTAAGGTTTCCTCCAATGTATCTATTGATACATTTAAGCAACGGAATATGCGTGGAAATGCGAGATTTGAGAGTGCGGTTTGAAACATAATGGGAAACCGAGGACAAATTGGATGCAGCTCTACTTTGCACGTGTTCACCGGTTTCGTAACCCTGGTTACCAATATTCAGAAACTCCATCTTCGGATGCATGGCGACTTCATAAAGAAAGGGACTGTTTGAGTCATACGTGAATAGGTTGTGCGAAATATCCAGATATCGCAGATTCGGCGCCTTTTCGAATAGTCTCGGATACACCAGCCCGAATCCGTTATAGCTCAAATCTAAATGACGGAGATTTTCGTAGCGCTGACTGAAAAATGTGTCTGTATCTAAAATCGTTGAGAATCCCGCGGCACCAAGGGTTTGAAAATGTCGAAGATATAAATGCAATATATTGGGTGTCACTGCTTGCATCACACGGACCATTTTATCGTAGCTTAGAGCTCTTGTATCTCCCAAATCCAAGATTTCTAAATTCTCCAAAGGGTTTATCATATCGTATAGGTCTTTGTTATCCAATGGTACATTTATAGTGATGTTCTTTAAATTCGTCAGTTCATTAAACGTATCCGGATGATAGGTTATTGGTACTGGAATATTCAGCCTAAAAGAGGACGAAAAAGCTAGACGCGTTAAATTGGGAAAATGTCTCAATTTCGATATATCCATGACGCCTTGTTCGTCCAGTGGAAACGTACCCGGTATCGGAATATCGACGACGACTTCCAGCGATTCCGCATTGACAAACCCGTTTCCAATGAAATCGCTAAGTGTTTGTTCCATATCTTGATTACATCTTATATTGCAGTGTATGTTTCGCATATTCCTAGCCGAAGAACAGTGTTTCGGTAGTGCTGTATTGATGCTAGTCACTTTATTATTTTCATAACTTATATCCGATTGATCACCATAAGCACAAATGCTTTGAATGATTTCGGTGGCCATAGGTGATACCAATATTAAGTAAAACAATGAAACACTATAATAATATTTTACATAAATATTCACAGCCATTTTTAATGAGATCGTTGTTCAGCTGTAGTTATTTCCTTTTATGACTCGCAATAAGCCTAAATATGTGTATGTAATTACATGTAAATGTACATATCCATTTATGCAACATGTACATGTTCAATGTATATGATTATCAACTGTCATCAATATAAGAAACCGATTTGACAAACCATTATGGATTCAATTAAATCAAGGATGATTCAAGTGCTGTTTCATCTATATTTTTTTTTGCACCGAAATCGAAAGATGTTTCAACAATACTCAATAGAATAAACTACTTCTAAGCAAGATTAAAAAGTGACAAGAGAAATAGGGTCAAATAAGTTTTGAGAAGATAAAACTAATAAAGCATATGAAATTAGCCAACAAATTTCGGCATCTATAAAAAGCATCTATGAGCGATAAAACACGATCACATAACAGTAAATTCTTTACTATGACATGTTATGAAAGATTTCCGAGGAAAAAAAAAACAGACAAAAAACGTAACTAAAGTTTTGAGTTCTATACTAAATCAAACTTTTATATTATTGAATTATAAAGATTTAGGCCCATTTTCTATATTCAGGTACGTCTTATTTTTTCGTTTTTCATGACTAAATTGCAAATAATCTCATCGACATAAATACGTAATTGATTCCTTATCTTGTTTTCTATTGTCCCAATAAATTTGGATAATACATGAGGGGACTCTTACAACTCTTAATCAAACGACGGACTATTTTTTGTGTTGCACCAAAATGAAGTCATTTAACTCACAACGCAGCTTACGAACATGGAGCAGTCATCCTATATTGATTGATAGAGATAGATTTTATTTGTTACAGCTATATTATAGATTTACCAAACTTTTTTTACGGAGGGTAAATTCATCATCTATCATATGAATTTTTTTTTTATTTATTCTATTATTCATGGTTACCATGGTAAATTAATCGATCACACTGCTAGGGTCTAAGGTAATCTCAAAACTATTTTTTTGTAGTAACTCCTGGTTATAAGAACAGTTTTTAATCGAGCTCAGAAAAAGGGAAATTGCTAACACAAATACGATCAAAATAAAACAGAGAACATA
>LQRL01104438.1:0-17283 GCA_001703475.1 Hydroides elegans | reverse complement strand
TAAAACATGGCTGATTAGGGGGGGGGGGGGGGGGTGTGGTGTAGTAGATAGGTTTTAAATGGGTTTGAAGCAATTGTAACGGTCATATTAGAAAAAAAACAGCCCCTACGCTTCTGACGTACACTTGCGATGGTCCAATCTATGATAATGCGTTCTTATAAAATGTAATTTAATTAATGCATGCCTCTATAGAAACAAAAGATGCAATCCGTCGGATGAATTTGCCGGCAGATAATTATAGAACAAGCTATGGTGGTAGTTGTTTAATATAAACAAGTACATTTACACACATGTCCAGATATAAATTCACGTGTCTGTCCAACGTCTAGAGTCAAGAGCTTGCTGCAGTCGTGCATTTGATGTAATTGAAGATGATACGATTCAACATGCTCTGATTTTCGGCTACTTTATGAAATAAGGATAATAGTATATCTGCAGGGCGAGAAATATTTCTAGGGCTGTAGGAAATTAAGCCCTAGTTAAAGGAAGCTTAAGGACCTGGCCACTAGGAAGGCTATTTCGAGTTTGTTTTTGAATTCTAACAAACCGTGTTTTTCAATGTATTCCTTATGCGAAACGCTGAAGCATTCGTTGCGATTTTAAGAGCTTGACCCCTTTGTGTTTTCCAGAAGGGTTTCCATTTGGCTGGTTTGGGTGTGGGGAGAGGGTTTAGTAGGGATCGAAATAATCGTTCGAGCAAAGGCTTTGGGAGAAGAGGAGATTGCGGTCGGGACTTTTTCGAGCCATGGTAGACTATCTGTGTGGCCAATTTGATTTGTAGGGTGCTTTTCATTGAATGTTAAATCGGTTAAGGAGTGGGCTGTGTAAATATTGTATTCATGCCTTTTATATTGTGATTGAAAGTATTACAGGTAAAGTAAAATTCTATTTCTAATTCTGATTCAATTTTTCGTAAACCGTTGAAATAACTTGGCCTAAGTAGGGCCTGACAAGGCCCATTTTGAACGTTTTGTATATGGTTATAATGTTCTTCATAACCTCTTTATACCCCTGTAATCACATTTTCAATCGGTATTATTGAGCTAAATGGCATAAGCAACATCGTTAATTACGTAAAAGTCAATCTCCTCAAACCACCAAAACTTATTAACTCCATGTACAATACAAATTCAATATTGTAAAACTGATAATATATATATCCATTTTCAATTTCTCCTTTTAGCTGGCGTCCGTGCTCATCTTCCGCGCTGAGCTCCGCAAGGGCTTCATCACATCGGGCGTGTTATGGCTCTTCTACCTTGCGTTGACGCTCTGTGGTGTGGTGCCATTCTACATGTACATCGTCAACCAGCAGGATATGGTAAGAGTGTTATGTTTTAATGCTTTAACATGTAGTTGGTATAGGCTACCTTTCTGAGGAGAAAAAAAACACCATCAGTCAAGATTAATATTGCCTTCATGTTGATCCCTGTTAATACATCTCCATGTGTGATTTCACAATTTACAAAAAAAAAACATCTTCCGCTTGGTTCCCAAAGGGTTACATCGACGACCTGTTCCGCATGGTGACCTTCTACGTGTACTGGGGCCTGCTCGCCATCCAACTCGTTCTCTTTTGCTTCGCGGAGCACAGCGAGGAAAACATCTACTTCAACGAACAGGGAAAGGTAACAACGAGTTACTTCTCTTTGTTGTATTGAGCTCAATAGTTGTGTTTATGTTGATTGATCAATTATTATGCATAATGAAATAAACATGTTACTTTAGAATGACTCGGATATTGACTCGTGATATCGGTCCCCACCTTTCTTGCCTGAAAACGTTTCTTAAAAATGTTCCAAATTTAATTGGAATTGCTTGCATTAGATAGTGTTGTATTCTTACTTGCGTAAAAAATAGAATATTGCTCCACAATTTGTCTAATTTTATAGGAAGCTTGCCCCGAGGTGTCTGCATCCTTCCTCTCTCGCATCACCTTTTGGTGGATAAACAGGTCGGTACCCAATTTTAAACCCACAGAATGTCTCTTAAGTGTCAATATAATATATAATAAGAATGAAAAAGGAGCAAACAATGTACATTTTATGTATGCTACGTTGTAACTTAACAGAATCGTCTAAAGCGGTCGTTTTTATACATGACATATTTTTCTAGATTTTTGCTTAAATTGATAATCATATAGCCTACATTGCCTTGATAGTTTTAAAACTGATATATTTTTTCCTGTCGTGTTTGCAGCCTAGTTCTGACGGGTTACCGCAAGACTCTCACCGAAGACGACCTGTGGGCACCCAACCCACGTGACGTCACAAAAAATAACGCGCCCGGATTCATCCGCGAGTGGAACAAACAGGTCGCCAAGTACCAACCGTGAGTTTATGCATAGGATTTGACAAAGGACCAAGCTCTAAGAATTAAGATAAAATTTGATGTCGAATTTGGGCACTAAACTTTATGCCTTAAGCGCGTTTAGGAACCCTTTCTAGCCACCTGTTATATCGGTTTTAGTTTCGGTCCTAGATATTTTATTTAAAGAATCAGTGGCCATTTTAACGTACCTAATATATACTGAAACAATATTGATGATGGCCATCCATGATATCACTAAAAGGAAAAAATGCAATCCGTATAAAATCTGGATATCTAAGATAAAATGAATTCTAAATTTATTTTCATGGTTATGGAAAGAAAACTAAGTATATTCATTGTAATATTTACATTGTATCAATCTGGGTTCCCTCGAAATAATTTCAGGGCCCAGGCTGCTAAGCGACAAGCGAATATAAGACGCGGTTTGCAGCGTCAAACAAGCAGAGTGCAGGGAGGAAAAATGAGGGAATCATTCAGCGAGAAAACGCCATTGCTCTCAGAACCTTCCGTTCAAGGTAATTTAATATTGTTGAATATTCAAACAGAAGTTGCATATTCACGTTTGAGCTTTAGAAGCTTCTGCTGGAAGGATTTGATTTAACGCAAACACAAAGTAACTATTAAAATTCAAAAACCCTTGGTAAGATTCTAGAAATGGTTAGTGTCCTTATAATTCATTGGTTAAGGATTGCCTCATCCTTAACCTAAAAGGATAGAAAATACAAACAGACAATGATTTATCGATCTGCAACTTTAATTTATACATGTATTACGGACTCTTACATTTTTTAACGCGATCCATTATGTGTTACGTAAATCGCACCATATGAGACCATTATGATGCTAGATCCATAATATCCAGCTCTCAATATTTAAATAAGTAATTTTCTTCTTGTTTTCAAATAGACTAAATCTTTCAATTGACGTCTTCAAAAAATATATATTTTTATCATATTGTACTTTAACTTATAGTTCAATGTTTATAAGAATTCTTACAGCATGTCATTGTCATATTTCGTTCATTTCCACTTTTACAGATGAAGTACACGTAAACAAACCACCTCCAAAAGGCTCACCGTCCTTAGTGAAAGCGATCGCCAAGCGGTTCGGACCCATGCTGCTTGTTGCGCATGCGTGCAAACTGGTTTGCGATCTGCTGACGTTTGTTGGGCCCATTCTCCAAGGGTAAGATTTGGGATTATTGTATAAATATAGTTAATATTGCAGTTTAGATTTGTCTTGCAGAAATATTTGTTAGATTTAGTAACTAGGAACATGTGGTATGATAACGACAATCTTACATTGAGCATGGTTCGTAAAGCTTTTGTACAAATAGTAATTCGACAAACTGTTTGTTAACCATAATCTGACTTTATATATATCCATCTCTGTATCATTTGAAATAACGATATTAAAATATATTTCGGAATTTCGTTAAGGATAATAAGGGAATAGTGTGTGTTTGCTTTCGCAATGGATCTGCCCATGTCATTAACACAATTAAATGAAACTCTGTGAAACACTTAATCCAAAAATAACCTACCCTTTAAAATATATTAAATATTTCCATTTTCGCAGCCAACTGATCGCCTACACCGAAGACCCCTTCATGCAAGAGTGGAAGGGCTACTTGTTCGCCTCCCTCTTCTTCATCACCTCTGTGGTCAACTCGTTCTTCTTTCACCAACTGTTTCATATCGGTATGGCGCTCGGTATGCGCGTCAAGGCATCGCTTATTGCGGCTATCTATCAAAAGGTAAGACGGGAACCGAAACACACAACAGTTAGTGGGGGTGGGGCGTGGAATAGCGAAATTCTTTGATCTTGTAAGGCGTTATTATTAATCCGTTCACTTCCGTTTACCAATATTGCTTTTTCTGCACCCGCTCCTATAAGAAATTAAAAGAAATTAGAATGTGGGCTCTTCTATCATTATATGATTCGGATTGCTTGTCTTATCGGCTAACGACTTCGTTTCATAGCGCTTCATGTTCATTACGTACTCATGACATTACGTTTAGATCATTATCGATATTATATGGCCCCTTAATGGATGGGCACATTTGTACTATACGAATCCTACATTTGTACATTTTATGTATTTATGTGCATTTGTACGGGCACAGTATTAGTTCATCTGTCTCGGCAATCAAATTTCATAACGCACTCAAATAAATTTACACGTATATTCGCCGTGATGCGTTATGCTTCTGTACACCAAAATTAGACCTTTGATGGACTGGCATTTTGTATTGTTGATTTAATAATATATACTTAGTCTAAATACTTTTAGTTGTATCTCATATAACTATTTAACTTTGAGGCTCTCCCTCTGGTCCAACAGGCCCTGACGATGAGCAACGAAGCCCGCAAAACCACAACCGTCGGCGAAATCGTCAACCTCATGTCCGTCGACGCCCAAAGGCTCCAGGATCTCTTCGGCTACCTCTGGATGTTCTGGTCATGTCCCCTACAGATCGTGCTGGCTATTTATCTGTTGTGGCAACAGTTGGGCCCGTCGGTGCTAAGTGGGCTGGCGTTGATGATTCTGCTGATTCCGATCAATGGAGTGATTGGATCGTTTCAGCGGAAGTTACAGGTTAGTGCAAGGGGGTGTAAGAGGGGTTTGGGTATAATATATCGTGATGATGTAGTCATTTACAGTGTTGTGCAATAGAATTGGCTATTTAACTTTTTTGAAAAGGGTGTGATGTGTTTTGGTAGTTGTGCATGGTCCATTGCTCTTGAAATTTCGAGATACTAATGGTTTGTTGAAAACGTTGCGCACAAGAAAAGCAAAGTTAAATCACAAGGAAAATATATTAATATCATAAGTAGTAGTTAAGAAAATGTAAAAAAAATGCACTAAGAATGATTAGCATATCACGTGATTTTCAGAGAAAAGCAATATTTGAATCAAACGTCGGAGCATGATGTAATATTAACGGCTATATCCTGGACAAATATTATCGCCATTAATGATATTTTATCACTGTGGTGAGGCGCAACGACCTAATTAAATGCATGTGTATATGAATATCTGCCTTTGATGTTTTATAATACGAATTGTGGCCTAATCTATGTATAAATGACAAAACGAATCATTCTACTTGAAGGGCTGAATGTAATAATTGGGTAAATATTTGGATAGATTTATGCAACCTAAACTCACTACTCTTCTATAAGATTTAAAATTGAGACCTCGAATCGAGCTAACAAATGAAATATGCATAGCCTAATTGCGTTCTATAATTTTAGTACTTAGGTTTTCATATGATTTTCGATCAAACGTGATAGTCGTTTGCACATGCCCCTTTTATCGTTACCCGGCTATTATATAAAAGATGTGACATAACAAAAAGCGAAAGTACTACACACCTATCAGATACGGAGCTTGAAGTTGGTGGTTAAACTTGCCATTTTTATATAATGTCTTATACGTAACGCTCTGGATTGTAGGACAATGATCAAGTTCATGGAGATAGCAAAGTGGGTCATATTACAGTGTTATGCATCATCGCGCTTTCTCCGAAGTGTGTCATATTAGAATTCACATGTCTGTGTATATTCCACATATATTCAATTTACCGGAACACCTGTACGCATATTCTGAAGTATGGTACGATCCCATCGGACTGTTTGGAGATGACTTAGAAATCTAAAAAAGACTGATCAATTGATAGGGTCTCTGAAATTTACAAAATATAACTTTTTTAAACTTTAAGTTTTTTTTTTGTTTTTTTTTTTCGAACTAAGCGCAATTTTGAAGATTTAAATAATTTTATTTCCGTCGTGCAACTTCTAAAATCTATTGAATAACTTCAAAATACCAGTATTATTCATTCTTTAGTTTTTTTCGGTTTGCTCATTAGTCGGAAATTGTCGAACTTCTAATAGATACCGTTACAGCGTAGTAGAGGCATGGTTAATTCAAATTTTATTTTTGTGTTCGCAAGGAAATCAAATATGTAATATATTTTAAGATCGTATGTTCTCATATGATTTTGCTTCTTATCCTTAGTTTGCCTTAAAATTTAACTGAAAACTTTATGTTTCAACGTAATTAAACGTTTATTTTTCAATATAATTCTAATATAATAAATAACGATGACCGCGTTATTCGTTGGTTTTACAGAACACAGCTGTGCTAAGCTGGGTCTTTGGCCTCGGACAGTCTCGTTTGATTGGGCATTTTAGAACCCTTGTTTGCCAGAAACGTATTTTCAAATATATGCTCCTCTCACTTTAGCCTGTATTAAAGGGATGCTTACAGTTAAGTGGTCTATTAAACTTGAGTACCTTTGAAACCAAAGACCATAAATAATAAAACTATAATAAGGTTCGGTAAATGTTTCTTTACATTTCAATATTACGTGCGTAATTACATGATCAATTTGTTTACATTTATTCTGATATACATATATTAATATTTGAATTATATACTATTATTAGACTATAATAAGCACACTTAAATCTACTACATCTGTAACTACCAGTAAATAGCATTGTTTTGAACACTTCAGGCTATAAACATAAATAACAAAGTTATAAATCACGTTCTTATATTCTAAGTTAAGTCCTCCATGAGCACTTTCTTGTGTTCAAACTGTTTTTTTTTCGAGGGACAATCGGGATCAGTTCTTGATCAAACCGTTTTAGTCTTTGCTCGAATAACATTCGGTTTGATATTTGTGTCCGTTGCTTTTTTCCCAACACGGCACAACCGATCCCTTCTGAGGCATGTGGACACAAATGAAATGGTTCCAACCCTGAGACCTATTATGTCGTTTTGAAATTGTCTTTTGAGTATTATACTTGAGTTTGCAGTCTCAGGTCTCAATGGTGACCATTTGGTTCATTTGGCTGATGATTGGCTTCTGAACATTAGTGATGTCGTCACTTTCTATGTCTTTTGGTGATCCCAGTTGACCAAACTCTGTCCATGATCCCTGAATAAGATATTAAGAAAAATGGAAGTGTGATGTTTATTATACAAAGTCTTTTTAAGCAATACAACAATAAATATGTGGTATATTAAGCACAAACATGTTAATTTTGTGCATGTACTTTAACAGAAACAGTCAATAAAATGGTAGTAAATGATACAAGAAATATAAAAATATAGAAGTAAAATTTCAAAAAGTAAAAAAAAAAAAAACTATAAATGAAAATGATAAGGATGAATGAAATCTCACCAAGTAGACGTAATGGTCATCAACATCTACGCCCAGTTTGCTGAGAGCCAGAGGCACGAGGCAAGCGGTCTGTCCAGTGTAACACGAGCTCACAGAGGGAAGTTCAGTATGTACACCCGCGTCGCCAAAGACTGAAAAGATTTTTTTTCGAACATGTAGTCTATTTTCAAATTTTGTTTGATATTTTGATTGATTATTGAGCCATAGAAAGGTCTTGTATATGTCAAATGATTATCGCGATACGAAACGTTTCTAAGCGGTCTGTTCTTGATTCAAAGCTATCGCATTGCAGTTGTTGCCTGTTTTCTCATTAAATTCAGAAATATGATTTGATTTATGGTCAACATATCCGTTTTCAATCTTCACAATTACTAATTTAAACTTACTTTGTCGGAGTTGTGATTCGGTTTTGAAGCAGCTGGTTTGAGCATCCAATAGGGTTTCGTAGTGAATGTTTTTGGCTCCAGTCATGTGACCTCTTTCCAAGATCATTGGTGGATCCATTTGTGCTTCTTTGAATGCTTTCAATGTCGCTGCAAAAAAAAAAAAAAAACAAAAACAAAAAATCAATTTAATTACATAATTTAAATATGTGGTATAGGGTGTATTACATGATAAAAAAAAACAATTGTTGATTATGAATATCATCAAGTTATGATTAATTTGAGACTATTTAATAAAACATGCTGATTCCTCTGGAAAAGAATCTGGACCATAACGATTGAACTCTATTTATACTTTTTTCCATTGAATATGGTTTATATCGTAAATATTATCTTACATGGTGAGGGTTCCTGACAGTTTCCACTAAAGTGCTTGGGCGCGCGGGAATCAACGATTTGTCTTGTTCTAGAGCTGATGATTTCGTGCATGTCATCCAATTCACAGCATAGGGAAGGTCGCATCGTGGTTGTTTGCAATGAGCCTTCTTGTTCCTAAAATATGTGTCGATACATTGGGATTTATTACACGAATATCGGTGGGTGTATGAACATTTCAAAATTAGTAAATTATACCATATCTCCAAAAATCGCAAATAGATATCATAGAAGTTGTCTGAAATTTGAAGACTTACACGTTTAAAACAGCTGTAGTAAAAAAGATTGAAAACAATTACTCAAACTTACATTGTCTTGGAGCTCCGTGGCATTTCCACTTTCAATCGGATATTCGTTGGTTTTCCAGTAGCGTAGGCCGCCTTCCAGGACAGATACTCGGCGCAAGCCCAACTCCTGAATAAGATGAATGCGCATATTTTGTTTTACTCTTTTTAGCATAATAATAGAGTATACGCAAAATGTATAGCTTGAAAATAGGTTTTTCAACTTTCTATTCGTAGATTCGAGGTTTCTAAATCCCACTTTATTTAAGATATAAAAGAAATTATGTTTCTTTGTATTCTTAAATAACATAGCTCTAGCTTACCCTGCATTGAATCCACATGCGCGCCGCAAACTTAATATCGCCCAAATCATACAGGATCACGTGGCTATTTGTGCTCACGCCCAGTCGCTCCAATTGTTTACGGAAGACGTTCATGTTGGGAAGCGGGCGCGCGAAGGTGCGTTTCGGGCGCACACCTTCCCACATGTCGAAGAAACGCGCATTGGGGATGTGCTCTCTAGAAAAAAGCGAAACATGTACAGGTGAATTTGAGGCATTATTTTTTTCATTAAAAGCAGTATCGGTCCTTAACAGATCAGAACAATCTATTAAACATTATTAAACAACTTTCATCAATTATGGTCATAACAATTTTAAGAAAATGGAATCACATAGCAATGATACTTTGGTTTATGTAAAAAAAAAAAAAAAGAACAAAAAATAACATAATGTCCTACTCACTTGATGTAACTTTCTTTGCTTTTTCCTTTCGGCATCCAAGTCGTCTCAAGAATTACAATGTCTTCATTTTTATTTTCCAGTTGCTCCAACAACCAAGTACAGCTTACCAACGATTTCACATCCATGTTGTTAAAACTAAGTATTCACTCGAAATCTAGTTGAGGTTTAAGTTTTCAATTTGCTTTCCAAGCTTATTTTCTTGATTTCTGTTTCGGCTCAAGTTGACTAAGTCTGATTCAGGGCAATGGTTTGGAGGCTTTTTATAATGGCCCATCCTTATCTCAATGTCGCAACTGTTTTGTAATTTTACTCGGGATCACACGTCATGACCCAAATGATTCAAAAGTGGACAAATAATAACAACCCCCACATGGCTGGTTATGTATGTATTAATATAAGCAACAGCAGTAAAAACGTGATTGTTTTGTTCTTTATGTAATTGGTGTTCGGAGAATTAAAGACCTAGTCTCATTGACAGGGGAGCGTTGAAAACACGAAATCTGGAGGTTATATGTGGTGAAATTCACGATTAGGAGCTCCTTAACTTATTTGCACTTATTAGATGTCCAGTGTGTTTACCCGTAAAAAAATGAATGAAAACAAAAATATTGAATATTTGTTATATTCTATAAACAATTCTGCGTTATATCAAAACATAATTAATTTTAGATTATTGTTTTCTTGTTTTGTTGTTAAACGAATGGCTTTTTTATGTGATAGGCAATAACCGCTACAGGGCTCGAAACTCGATTTTTTTCGCGGGGGCCTTTCGGGCCCCCACTCCTAAAAACGTGGGGGCCCAAAACAAAGTCGGGGGCCCGAACATGTAAATATATGTAGGAGGTTCGAAAATTTTGAAGGGCCTTTGGGCCCCCGACCTCCAAAAATGGGGGGCCATTTGGAAATCCGGGGGCCAATGGCCCCTGGGCCCCCGTGAGTTTCGAGCCCTGCCGCTAGTATCAGCTTTTGCATTTTTGTATTCAGACATGGATTAACATGTTAATACATGTGTATGTTGTGGGGTATCTTTGATCTCAGGGTATCTGACTGTGTTAGGGTAACTACAGTTGCCCTGGAATGTTTCAGGCAACTAAAGTTACCATGCTTAGGGCCTCCAAAACATTAAAGATACCTTAAAATCCAGATTTATGGCATTCGCTTGCATTATTTGACCAATCGGGTCAGATTTATATAGGTTTAACATAAGTATTCAAACTATTAACGTATCAAACCGATTTTGCGTTCGGGAGTTTAAGATGATACACATCATATGATTAAAAATAATAGATTTAGGTAACAGTTTAGAAACGAATTTATTCCATTTAGAAGCATGACGTGAACTCAAGTGTCTCTTCGTAACTTCAATTTATTAAATTCAAGATAACTGTAGACTACTATTATCAGACAATCAGGTTGCGTTATAAAATAAAATTCACATATTAAATCAAATTCTTGAGATTCTAAAAATGAGATATCATGTAGCCTATTAACGAAATTAACTTTTCGACGATATTAATTACGATATTACATAAAATTATATAAGAAAACGCAATCAATTTGTGTAAAGAACCAAAATTAAGACGTTACATAAAATTACGTAAAATCATATAACAATGATATTTATCATCAAAACATTAAGTAACATTATATAACAATAATATATTTTACTTTAAAACATTAGGTAACATTACATAAGGAAGTTAAATCTGAGCCAAAAGCATCGCATATGTACAGGTATCTGCAGTTATCAAAAACGCAATTAGATCCACTTCTTCAAAAACCATCCCCAATGCCGTGTTTCATAACTCCACCATATCGCATCGGTCAAGTTCAACCAAGTTCAAAGCCAAATGAGCTTATGTCTTAAGTCTTCTTTCTTACGGACATCTTTAATCGCATCGCCAAGCAGTATCATACACGGCCTCACACCAAAAAGCGATAAAATACAAGTCAAGTCTACATTTTTCTTATATAACATCTCCAAGTCTAATATTTTCTTTCGTGGTGGTCAAGTCTCTGTTTCGGTCCAAACCGGTTTTGCTGAGGAACCGCTTTTGCCCGTCTCGATGTCGCTCGCCAGACCACGTTGGCCGAACTCCGTCCATGAACCCTTCGTTATAGGAAAATAAATATGGATAAGGATGTTTGTTATTTTAACAATCTAAGATTTTGAAATTATGTTGGTGTAAAAGTTTTTATTAAAAAAATTTACACCAAAATGTAAAATGTCACCCATTATATTTTGGTGGTGAATTTTGCCTCCAACGAAATATTCCAAATCGATTTTCAAAATAAACATTGAAAAAAGATAATGCTAGCACTAAGAATACATCGACCAAAAAGCAAACCATTTACCGCGTATGTGAGATGCTTGTCAGTATCTGCTCTCAACCTAGCAGCAGCGAGCGGAACGAGACAAGCCGTCTGTCCGTTGAAACACGTGCTCACGGTCGGTGACGTCACATCAATATCAACAGACGCGAATACTGGGAGTGAAATAAGGAGATTATATATATTTCTTAAATTTCAGCAAAAAAAAAACATTAAAACATAGGCAAACATTTTGGCAATATTGGATATTTTAATTAGATTATTCCAAGAAATGTTTTTTTTTTTTCAGATAACACATCTAGAGGGCAAAAAGGTTATTGATTGCACATATTTTGAAATTACAGGTTAATGACTGTAGTGTTTTTGATAAGAGTATGTGAAATTTGTTGAGAATTCGATTATTCGGCCTTCAATACAAAATAAAGATAAACCTGCTCAAACCAATGACAAGAGAAAAACACATTTTAACAAACGCCATAGGGGATCTCATTCGGTGACATACTATAACGTGCGATTAAATACATTTTCGGTCTTCATGAAGTTATTAAAAGTAAACATGTTATAGAATAGACTAGAGTCTACATGATTTCGTTTGTTCTTTCTGCCATCCGTTCTTGTGTTCATAATTTGTCTTCTTCTAAATTATCCGTCGTACTCTCCTTTCCCTTTCAGTCTTTCATCCGCCCATTCCTGTATTCCTTGCCTACATCCTTCAATCTGCCTAAACGTCCCACCTCCCTCCCCTTTCATACATAAATAAATAGATGCAAAATGAAGTGGTTTATCCTTCTTTTATTCATTCCCCTCCCTCAAACATGGCAATAATTCCCTTTAGGCCTTACGCTCTTTAAGCTCCTCCTCGCTCTTCAGACACCCGCTCGTCTCATCCAACAGCAGCTCATAGAACACATTGGTCGCCCCGCGCATGTGTCCGCGCATGATCAGCATCGGAATGGGCATGCGCAGGTCGTTGTAGGCCTTCTGCGTCGCTGTAACCATGGAAACAGAATTATGTAAACAAAATGGTTTGTGTTTTGTTTGTCAAGGACTAATTGAGATAACTTTATTCTTTTATCCATTATGTTATCTTGGTAATGGTCAGGATTTGGTAAGATCTTATATCAAATGACTTATAAGAGAACTATGTATGACTTTTAATAATATACGCTGCTATCATATACAATGTATGTTACTGAGTATTCAAGCCTGTTGCAAGTGTTATAAATATATATGGCCTCACATTCTTTTAAACATACCTTTTATATAGGGAAAGCCGGTGTCCGATTTACTATTAAAAACATAGATTTCCCCTCATTATTGATAATACTTTTTAAGAGCCTGATCATTTCTTAATAAATATATCGAACACAAATAAGTGAATATTAATCAGGGCTTAATGATATCAACTGCATAATATACTCTATTGTAACTGCATTTCGTTTAAGCATCGTTCATGGGAACGTTAATCAATCATTCTATATCTCTTACACACAGATGGCTCCTTGGTGTCGCCGCGAAGGTAGACTATTGCATTATAATATATTCTACATATAATTTTATCATTTATATTTCTCTTACATTCGGATGGTTCCTTTGTGTCGCCGCGAAAGTAGTTTGGATCTCTCGTGTCCACAATCTGGTGGCTTGCAGCCAGCACGATGCCGCTCATCTCTTCGAAATCACAAAACTGCGGGCGTCTGTTGATTGAGATTCTTCCTTCCTGTTTTATAACCGAAAAATAAACGAAATTAATAATGGATATCAATATTGAAAAAGGGGGACAACCAAAGATGTGCTACAATTTACTAGTTCCTCCTATGTGATATATATGTATTTCTTTAATTGATCGTTATTTGAAAAATCAATGTATTGTCCGAATAAGGGTATAATTAAGTCTACAAAGGAGTTTTTAACCTTATGGGAAACTTACTGATTCTGTTTGTTCGCCCTCTCCGCTTTCGACCGGGTAACTGCTCAGCTTCCAGTTCTTCAAACCACCGTCGAGCACTGAGATTCGTGTCAAACCGATTTCCTGAAAAATATAAATGATCGATTAGAAAATACATGATTGCAATGCTTATTGAATATGATCTTTTAAAAAAAAACAACAATTGCTCCTGATACAATAATTCAATGTCAAGTTCAATTGGTTCTGAAATATAATTAGAGAAATTATTCATATTTGCTATGTCATTCGCACGATTTTGTTTGTGTTTAAAAAATCATTCATAATCATTTAACAAGAATTATATAGATATCGATCCAATATACATATGTGCATCCTTCAAAACACGGACCTTACACTGCAGCCACATGCGCGCCGCATACTTCATAGCTCCCCTGTCATACAAAACCACATGCGTCCCATCCGATACACCTAGTCGCTCCAACTGATGCTGAAAGGCGTTGAGATCGGGCAGAGGGCGGGAAAATGTAGAAGTGGGTTGAACGCCTTCCCACATGTCGAAGAACTTGGCTGAAGGGATGTGCTCTCTGAAACATTGATGATATGGACATAATGTATGGGCTATACATGTTGAACCAGACAACCGAAGAAAAAAAAGAAAAAAGGATAGCGGTGTATCTGTGAGTTTAATGCCTCGGTCAAAATACTTTGATACTCATCACGATCCAGCTCATTATATCTATTTATATGGAGAAAAACAGCATCAATTTTCATTTTTCCTATAACACGTCAAATTCATAATAAACCCGTCAAAAAAAGTAACCGATATTTTTTTCAAAATGTATTTTTTACAATTTTCTCGATTTGTACATCAATGAAATTTTGCATATGTTTAGTTCAACCATTTGGTAACATGAATGTGAAGTTTGAGTATTATTGTTGCTTTAATATTGCCCAAAATGTGTCAAAGTATGGACCGGGGGTATGCAAAATTCCGTGCAGAATCAAATGACATTGTCGTTTTGTGTCTTATATCCATCAAACTTAATTTTCATCTTCGATCTTTTGACAAAAGGTAATTTCAACTGCTATTCATTATTAAAATTAACAATTATTGGACATGGTCCACCATATATTCGCTAATGTTAAATGCGCGATCCACCTGGTTTTCGATTAAATCGTTCTGACGGTTTCTTGTAAAACTCCTTATTTCTCTGCAATATGATTATATTTTTATTCGTTTCGGATCAAAAAGTAATGATTTGGCATAAATGGATACTTGACTATCAGACTTACATGAAATTTCGATACACACAGTTGTTATTGAGACAGTTCTAAAGAGTTAAGCCTATCATTTCAAGCACACAATGCATGACTGGACATCGATTTTGCGTGGAATTTTGCATACCCCCACTCACTTTTTTCACACATTGTAGGAAAATGGTAAACACTAGCAATAATCTAAATCAATATTTGTGTTAACAAATGGTTAAACTATATGTATGCAAAATTTTATTTTAGCCAAATAATTATAAGTTGATTAAATATCGGTCTGGAAAAAATATCGGTTACTTTTTTTGACGGGTATATAAAAAACATTTCAAAAACTGTAAAAACTAAAAAAAAAAACTATCAACATTTCCACTGACTCGACATAGACGTCCTTGTTCTTGCCGGGCGGTTTCCAAGTAGATTCAATGACCACCACACGAGAAGCGTCGTTGTCAAGTTGTTCCTTTAGCCACTCGCAACTCACCAACGTTTCTACCGCTTCCATGGTTACCACCAAACCTTCTTAGCAACACTTGCGTTTGATGCTAGTCCTTCACTGTTTTATGTATGAAAATAATCTATGTATATAATATAATATATACATCATTGAAATCGATTCTTGTTATTTTCACGACATGTAGATTCTAGTTAATAACGAATCGGCTTGGCTTGGTTTGAATTAAACATCTGTAGAGAAATAGCATTTAGGAATTAGCAGACTAAAGCGTAAATACAGATGATAAATGGCATAACTTACCGGATTTGTGCGGTAGAAAGGCCTGTCGACTGATAATGATTTTGCAGTTTTTGTATTATTATTTGTTTGTTTGCTGTTTATCTCATTAATATTTCATCCGATTAGCCGACGGGAGCTTTAAAGGAACGCTATGGCTAATGTTCTTTCAACGTCTTGAACTTTTAAAATCGATTTATTCCTCAGAATTATGCCTGTGAAAATGAAGCAATTTCTAAACGAATTGTTGAATCCTTGAAACTGTTGTAATAGCTAACAATCTTGCATGAATATTTAAAAATAACGAAATTTGACCTAAATCACACAACAGAATACTGTATTGGGAAATGACTAGCATGGAAATTTCAAGCAAAACGTGATCTGTCTATTCTTTTTATGACCCTGTAACGCACAACCCTACTGATTCATATGGGGGGTTTTGTTATTTATAACAGATAGCAGTTTACAAATACAATGTACCTGTTATGTTTATGAATGTCAATGGTTTTTGGCATGCATATTGTCGGCATTACCGGTGTTAACAACATGTTTTGCAAAATGAAACATATGCTTATTTTGTGTTTGTATAATAGAATTAGTGGAATTATGATATATGCAGTAATCGGTTTTTCTCAGGAAAAGTATCGGGACATTTGCTGGGTCATTTGCTGTACATGTACATGTAGCGTATACACATAGTAAGACCCAAATAACCAGGCAAGCTAACGTCATTAGAATGTTGCGACAGATGATCTTAACCCGAAAGCTAACGCCACCATCATTTCAAACGACATTGTTGTCGAGATATTGATAGTTACGCACGATTTGTTACTCAAACGATTAGAAACCAAAACACAAGCGCCGAAAGCGCGAGCTAAGTTCTTAATCCATATTCCCTAAGGAAAAATATGAATATAATGGAAACATATTGGACAAGTGAAAGCAGATTAAAAACAATCAACACTTCGATCGCATTGTGCGCCCTTAAATAAAACACACATGCCTAAAATAATGTGCTTAGATCGAGCTTAAAATGATATGTAGCGGACTTCAAATGTGGGCTTTAAAAACAAAAAACCCCAACAACATCAACAACAATGGATCTCAAATTTATCATTTTTGCCGGCCACTTAAACAGCGTGATTTGCATATTTCAGTTATGTAGTTCTCTTACTCTGAGGCAGGTTCGTTGTCGCACACTGCCCTAATGTACACACTGCCCCAGTGTACACACTGCCCCAGTGTACACATATGCTTTTTCGCCTTAATACATTGCATAAACATAATTACCGAGTTGTATTATATAATATGTGTATTTATTACAAATCTTAAAGAGATGTAGTATGTTTTTATGGCCCGCCTGACTATAGTCAGAGGGCCATATAGGTTTTGCCCTGTCCGTGCGTGCATTTTCTGTTTTCACCGGAAATGGTATCTATGGGTATCAAAACGACTTTTGGTATAATTGAAAGTTCTGAGTTCGAGGTGGTGTCCGTCCGTCCGTCCGTCCATCCGTCCGTCCGTCCGTCCGTCCGTCCGGCGTCCGTCCGTCCGTCCGTCCGTCCGTCCTTCCGACGTACGCAAAATCTTGTGTAATGAACTTGTCCTAGGGTTTTCAACCAATCGACCTGAAACCTTTTGGAATCGATTATATATATATTGAAGATGTG
>LQRL01104424.1:12454-35187 GCA_001703475.1 Hydroides elegans | reverse complement strand
TACACTGGGGCAGTATGTACAATTGGGCAGTGTGTACAATGGGGCAGTGTGTACACTGGGGCAGTGTGTACAATGGGGCAGTGTGTACATTGGGGCAGGGTGTACATTGGGGCAGTGTGTACACTTCGGCAGTGTGTACACTTCGGCAGTGTGTACACTTCGGCAGTGTGTACACTGGGGCAGTATGTACACTGGGGCAGTGTGTACACTGGGGCAGTGTGTACACTTGGGCAGTGTGTACACTGGGGCGGTGTGTACACTGGGCAGAGTGTACACTTTGGCATTGTGTACACTTTGGCAGTGTGTACACTGGGGCAGATTGTACACTGGACAGTGTGTACACTGGGGCAGTGTGTACACTGGGGCAGTGTGTACACTGGGGCAGTGTGTACACTGGGGCAGTGTGTACACTGGAGCAGCATGTACATTCGGGCAGTGTGTACACTTGGGCAGTGTGTACACTCGGGCAGTGTGTACACTCGGGCAGTGTGTACACTCGGGCAGTGTATTCATATGCCCAGGTTAATTGTGATTTGTGTTTACATCTTACAAAAATCACATAAACCTTAGTAAAGCTAGCGATGTATGGTTAATTATACATATTTGTGTAATTTCTGCAATATCGCAGAAAAATTTCGCAAGCATGTGCTCGGACTATTCTTTATATTCGATTTAAGTTTAGAAACTTTCTAGTCTCCTGTTATCCATTAGTTATTGTTGTAATTATCATAATAATATCAAGCATTATTTTTTTTAACATTCAGGATGGTATTTAAAAAAACATGTTACCGCTATTTGATGATATATAGGGTGCATAGAATGACACTTTTTAAAGTTGTAAAATCTCCTTTAAACAGCATAACAATAACGAACACCGACAAAAAAACTATTATTGAGTAATGACATTTTGCAAAAAAATGTGTGTTTTTTTTTCAAGCCAGCTGGGCTGTTTCTATTTTTCTAGCCAGCTTGGAACAGGAAAGTAACATCTTTTGCGAGAATCAAGATGTTAAAAAAAATAATTACCTACCAAATATTGCAAATAACAGTGCATCGGACAATTGCAACCAAGTTTTATTAGTATCGAAATCATAAATCTTACTTCTTATTACAAAAAAAAATATTTAAAGAAGATGCTCCTCAAAGTTTCCAAGCTAGAAAGTTGTTTTCTCAAATTGTCCTAAATAGGTATAATTTGGTGGGAACACCTTTTTTGGGGAACAACTCGTGAGGTGATCTTCATACATGGATACTAGATTAGCATTTCACCTTATTTACCATTATTATTATTTAATAGTGTGATAACGGTTCTATGATATAAACAAATATATAAAGGAGGTCATTTAGTATCAAATTATAAATGTATAATAAATCATAAATGAATATTACCGGTACATGAATTAAAAAATAATAAAATAAAATCTGATCAATTAAAAATAATAATATGTCCGTATAATTTGCAATAAATATAAATGTTATATGATACAACTTCAGAACTATGTTTATGTAAAGGCGAAAAATAGTTGTGTACACTAGGGCAGTGTGTACACTGGGGCAGTGTGTACATTAGGGCAGTGTGCGACAACGAACCTGCCTCCAATATTGAGACACTTGATGCTTGAACCAGGGGTTTTCGTTTTTTCACTCTTTATAGGAAAACGATTTGTTAGATCAAAAGTTGATCAGAAGTTCAGAAGTTGATATAGTCGTTCAATGTGGCCAGGCCCTAATCAACCAAAGCAATAAACGTCCACTTTTTCCAGGGAGGCATTAACGTTTCGTCGAAAAAAAACAACTACAAGTTCAACCAACTTACACGATAATAAAACGGATGCATTTACATTTATAAAGTATGCAGATACTCTTATAATCACATGAGAGGCTACGGATTTCCATAACAAGATTGTTTTTGGCGGCAGATTGAGGGTGTGATTAGGCCGATGCCTTGGGATCCCTTGAGGGGCCAAAAGGGGCTTTTGCTCTTTGTATGGAAATTAATAGGGACGGTTAAGAGACATCGAGCTCCTTATCGCAAGGTAAAGTATAATAAGAAGCTTCTTGAGGAGGAGTCTCAGATATACCCTTAAGGCCAAAAAAGAACAAACATGAAAACAAAAAATCCAACGTAACAAATTAAAAAAATGTTGTTCAAAAGTAAAATACGTAACAAGCTTTTATTCAAATTATGTAAAGATGTGATTTAAATGATATGGCAGCAAAGTATAAGAATCTTCTGAGAAGAGACGAAAGTAGCCTATCTTTAATGCAACAATTAAAAACAAAAATAATAAAAAAAATGAGGAAAAAAATTGTTCAAGAGCAAGATGTAAAAATACTAAATATTTACTAGAATACTAAATAAAACAAATAATATTTTACAAGCTAAAATTCAAAAGCTCTCCTTGTAAGTTTTTTATCAATACAAATCGATGTTCCAGATACTCAAAGCTTTTTAGCCCTTAAAACCCAGAAAGTAAACACAAGCATAACAGATAGGTTTTATAATTAGAAATATAGAAACAAAAATATCCAATAACAGACACGTACTTTATTCCAATATTCTTGATATTTACTCAAAAATATCATTTAAAAAATAACAGTATTCAACTATTCTTTAGAATCTAATATTTGAAAAATCATAATAAACTTTTCAAACCAGGTTGGAAACGCAAGCGATTACTTGGTATGCTTTTTATTAAAATCAACCACCAAATTTACCCCACAACCCCTTGCGCTGAATATCGCATCTCAGCCATTAAGATCAACATAAATCCTGCTTATTACCCTCAGAAGCTACTAAATCAGAATAGCCCTGTCTCAAAAAGCAATACTCAACGACAGTTCACTTTCGCTGCAATATATCTCGCCATATACATGGGAAGAGGCTGAAGTCGTACTTTGATTAACGCTTAAACGAATTTATAATCTAGGCAAGTGTTTGACAATATTTTGCAAAGGTGCCTGCATCCTTTTGGTCGTGACGTCACGATGTATCACAGATTTAACGTTTCGAACCGGTGACGCATTTTTGTGACGGGTTCTGTTTGACGAAAAAGAGCATATTACGAAAATGTTATGGTATTTCTCTGAAGATTGATAATACGTTTTGCCGAAACTATTTGGATCATATCTTTCAAACAATTTGAGTAAGTTGCAGTATGTCAAAACTGTTCAAAATGTATACCTCTCTGGTTGAACATTTGAATTAAGCGTCTGAGCTTAACCTATGACTGGGCTGGTGATGTAATAGATATAGAGCCTACAATGATATATGAAGTCAAAACAACGAAGCTAAACTGAAATGGCTAGACGGTTGGTGTAAAAATTAGAGCATAAGTTCTGTAAATAATAAATATCAATAAATGAATTCAGCATTAAAATACACATCAAAGTAACAAATAAAAAACAGTCAACATTTGGAAAATTGTTGTCATACTTATCTTTACAGTGAAGTAGAATACTCTGTATATGTTGCACGTGGTTGAACGTGAGGTGGGATGACAACACATTATAGCAAATCAAATTATGTATTTTTTATTTATATATAGTTAAGTGGGTCTCTTTATTAAATGTATCTTTCTTTAAAAACATTTGTATAAATTATTCATTAATTTCTTATCAGTGTCTCTTCCCCTCTTACGCTAACGCCTCAAAGTGCCTGAAGTCCTAAAAAGAAGGAAATCTACTAAAAAGCATAACAGTGAAATATCTGGGAGTTTTTGGAATAGAGTCTTGCAACTATTTCACATTGTTATAAAGTGAAATAGTCAAATAGGAGCTTTTTACCAAAGATAGAATCATGGCTACCATTTTTGTAGCATTAATAGTTCGGAGTCTGGATAAAAGTTTAAATTAAATTGGGGAAACGAAATACCAAAATTATAGGGCAAAAACATAACATCAAATGATCTGGATCGCCAAATGACATCAAGCATATGTGCAAAACTTGGAAAAAAAACTATAGCTATAATTTGCCTTCTAGCCCTCTTTAATATATTTGAGGAAGATAATTTTCCGATGTTTAAAGAGGTCATCGATCTTACCGGTCCTATGTGGATCCACCATTGAGTGCCATTATCATTTAACCGAAATTAATCGCTGCCTTTTTTATGGCCCAATGCACATAGAAGTGTCACTCTGCCTTTTTAAAGACTTATTGCACAACATTCTGGACTCATTATTCACGTCTATACATCACTATATATAGTTTGTTTACACTTAATGGCCATTTGTCATTTCCCTGAAGCAAATCCCCTGCTCCAGCCCTCAAAAGCAAACCATAAGCTTGACATTGCACTGTAGACATGGCGAACATCTTCAAACTGTTTTCTTTTTGTGTCATGTCACGGTTAAGAACGTCGAGACAACATACTTTTATCATAGATAGAACAATTCATTTCTATAACGGTTTCATATATGTTGCGACGTCGAATATCTAGAGACTTTATATGAAGTTGTAAATGTGTCAGCTTAAAGAAGTTACGTCGCTGCTTGCTACAATGTATTGTGACACAAGAACCATTCTGTTGAAACGTTGTTTTGCAGCGTAATATAAACAGTTTGGAACGTACCGGCAATGTTTCAATCTCGTAACCACATTAGTTAATATTGTTACTTTTTTCAAAATACGTGCATCATAAACGTCTAATATTTTACCAACGTTGCGAACGCTAACAGGCCACCTAAAACTAGTTTAGCAAACTGCCACTGTTTCATAAATAAATGTATCATGCATCTAAATTAGGCAGAGTTTACGTTTAATCTAAGACAAAATGCCAATACGTAGCAGTTTGGATGTTTGTTTCATGGGATTGTTTATCTTTTTGTGACGCAAGAACCATTCGCATTTACTTGAATAAGACGAATACCATCGTTGCCCAGTCTACTATTGCCAAAACAAAGGAATAAATCGTCGAAAGCCTAATTGTTTTGTACTACCGACTAATATCTGCGTTGATATATAGTTTTGCATTTGTTTATAGTAACAGAAAAAATGAAGTTGCAAGACCACCGTGTTGCAAATTCCTATTTTGCCCGACTATTAGCAATTCCTTCCATGGTACAGTAAATAAGATAACATAGTTATATCATTTTCGTTATCTCCTTGTTTTTTTAAAATGAAAATCAACGTTTTTTCGTCGCAAATAATAAGAAAATCAACTAACGTTGCGTTGATATCAAAATGTCACGTGGCGTAAACATATGAAGGGAATTTGCGATTGGTTATCCATTCGTTTGCTTATAATCAACATAGATTTCGACGTTGTTCTATGATTTCTCAACACATTTGGTATTAGACTTTATAATTAAAGAAGAGTCCCTCACGAGCTGTTCCCCAAAAAAGGTGTTCCCCACCAGATTCCAGCTGGCTTGGAATTTTTTAGGAAATTCATTCTAGCTTGGAGATTTGAGCAGATTGAGGAACATCTTTTTTTGAGAATTTCTTCATTTTCGTAGTAAATATTGAGACTAATTAATTCAAAATGGATTAAACCTGCTTGTAATTGTATAATAAACTGGTATTTACAATATATGATAGGTAATTTAGTAATATTAAACATTTCAATTTTCGCAAAAGGTGTTCCTTTTCTGTTTCAAGCTTGCTAGAAAAGGAGGAAGAGCCCAGCTGGCTTGGAAAAAAGGAACAGCTTTTTGCAAAATTTTAATGTTCAAAACCATTATTTTGTTGTTATTCATGCTATGTCATTTTAAGGTGATTTAACAACTTTTTGAAAAATGTGTCGTGGGGTGCCCTTCATTAAAGATAAACGCGATTGTCCTTTTATCTTTTTAACTGCTAGTAATCCAGCGACCTTGTTCTATAAAACGCTTGTTTAGCCATCAACCCGTTAAGGTCTGTTTAGTATGAAAGTTTTGCTCTTATTTTTTTCGCGCTAAAATATTTACTAATTGAAAATACGATATGTGAATGATTGTTTAATATTGTTTGCTTGCTGTTATCTGTAACATTGTTTTGTTGGTTGTCATGTGTGAAAGTGTGATTGTATTATAACCAATGATTGCTTAGTTATTGCATCTTAAGTAAAAATCGCCGCGATTTTCACAAATGAAGCAATATCTTAGCAACCATAAGTCATAATGCAACAACATTTTCACATATGATAGATAACTTAAAGACGTTTCATATAATACCAAACAAACTATATAAAACAATCAATCTTATATCGTATTTTCAAATTGTAAATATTTTAGCGCGAAAAATTAAGGGCGAAACTTTCGAACTAAACAGATCTTTAGGGATCCGACCCTATAATAAGCGATTGTCTCCCCCTTTTCTCAGACCCCTTTTCATAATCCAACAACCTTGGTCGTTTTATGTTAACGTCCCTTTGTTAATTTTCAAACCCGTTTTTAGCCATCTATCTCCCTTGACGTCAAGTCAGCTTATTACTTCGGTTGATTGAAAATGACTGCGTATTTATAAGCATCAGGGTTATTTTGTTTATACCTCGACTGGCAAAAAGTTTGGGACCATCGTTTCATATTTAATAAATGACGTTACGTTACTTTTCGCTTGGTTAACGTCATGAATTACAGATATTACTTGTAATAAATTCCACATGCATTGTCGGGATTTTTTTCTCAAAAATACAAATACATGTACAACAAATAAAAATAATAAGTAAAAAATGCAATTGAATTTACGCGTTATGAATTAATGCATAATTGAACTTTATTACATATAAGACAAGATTACTGAAGAGAAATGGCAAGGAGGAATATAACTTATGAAAAAAAGAAATAACGCCCACATGTTTGGAGAAGCTCAAAGTGCTTTAAAAAAAGTAAAGGTGACTTCTATTACCGGGTTCCTACTTTTACATATTTCATGATTAGATATAACATTTTATAATGTCTAAAGAACTTTTTTTCAAAGTGTTCACTTACATATTGCATATGGAGTATTTGTTTATATAATAACGGTTAGATGTGATCATGGCTGTGCGAAATGAATAGGGACCGCTTTGAATATCAAAAGTGCGAAGTCACTACATCAAAATTGCAAAATTTATATTTTCTATACATTTTGCAGTCGTCGTAGTACCAAATACGCTAGGGCCTTGTTATTTTCTCATTTTCTGTAAATAAAAACGATAACCTAAATAGCGCACACAATCTATGACACCTTTAGTTCAGACTCAATGCTAATATGTGGTCTTAACATTGCCCTATCAACACTATTTTTACATCTTTACCCTTCCTCTTTGCACCGGACATATCTTCTCCTTAATGTCCGACATGTGCTTTTAGCGTTCATGTTGTTTTATCGCTCAGCAATTGGACTGTTTATGGCTTGTGCGTGGAATACTTGGGATGTTGGTGTTGCAGCCTAATTTTGGGATATACACAATCTTTTCTTACAAAAAAATAAATAGAATATATCTAATTAGCACATAATATCACGGGTTTAGAGTCTGCTGCTTAAGGTGTAGACACATAGGATGAAACAACCATTTTCTAATGGAAACACTTTTTGACGTCTCGCAAAGGAAACAACGGTGAAACAACCATTCAGTTGAATTCTTCCCTTCATGTATTATGCATCATTTTGGCCGGAAACGGGTCTCAACCTATAATGTAAGATCAAAAATTGAAAGAGAAGTGATTATACACCTATCTTGGGAGCCTGGTGCATTTGGAATTGGCTTATATAAGCAATCGTGCTTATATAAGCATATAAATTGTGTTAGTTAAATGATGTTTTTGTTTCCCTGGCCTTGTCAGCTGTATCTCAAAAGTACTTAGGATGTGCTAATATAAGCGATCGTGCTTATATCGCCATATTCTTTTATGTAATCAAATAATCGGTTTGCTTCTCTGGACGTGTCAGTTGCCTCTCAAAAGCATTTTGGATGTGCTATATGAGCTCGCGCTTATAAAAGCATATTTTCTTAAATTAATAAATTTATGATGCTATTGCTAACTGGTCTCGTCAATTGTCTTCAGAATGAAGTGAGTGATAATGCAAGATGTCACTCTGTTTTTTCTTCATCACATGATCTTGTTTATTCGCAAAATAATTCGTTATTTCCAGGGTTAATTTTAGTTAATACTGACCATCCTGCATCTATGAATGGTTTGAAGTTCACGGTCACTGACCTTCTAGTTAAAAAAATGATACAACATACAAATGCATTATGTTTAACAGCCGTCGTTTGTGAGATAATCGATATTATGGTAAGTCCATGTGAAAATGGTGTCCAACATATGCAATACATTTCAAAAGGGGTAGCTTGGCGGTAGTTTCCTCATTTTTTCGTTCATTTTCACAAATTTGGTACATATATAGAAGAGATAATGGGCTGCAAGAATGTATAATAATGTGAAACATTTATGGCCTAATTATGATCATTGATCAATCAAGGTTATTGGGATTTGTCTTCTTTTTGGTCGCTTTTAGACTTAACTTGTCTAGTTATTCGAAGCATATTGGAAGATCGAGGATAAAGGGCATTCTATGATCCATTTTTTTTACTTTGACCAGCTTTAAACATTAAAGGAACACCATTTGCGAAAACTGAAATGTTGAACATAGTCAAATTAGCTTTCGAGTCTTGCAAATAACAGTTTTTAGATATTTACAGCATGTGAAATAAATTTCGAAATAATCATTGTTACTGCATATTACGAAAATGAGGAAATTATCACAAAAAAAGTGTTTCTCAAACTGCTATAATCTCAGAGCTAGAATGAATTTCCTCAAAATTTCCAAGCCAGCTGGAATTTAGTGGGGAACACCCTTTATGGGGATCAGCTGCATAGGTGCTCTTCTATGATAACCTTTTAATGATTCTGCATCGGGACGTCTGAGTTTTTTTTTCAAAAAGTCTCACTTCACCTAGGAACGATTTAGCTTGCCAGCTCAGAATTCAAATACCTGACGTAATGACTTAGCTTTCTTTCCTGCCACTTATGGGTTTTTGTAATTACCATGGTTACCCATTGATATGTTTAGTGTTGTTATCTGAATCATACTTCCTCAGATGATACCACCTTAATTGTATCTAAGCGCTTTAGTAAATCGTTTTTTTTTTCTCCTAATAACAATCAAATATAGGAATCATATGCTATTGTACTGTATAATCAACCCTTGTAGGTGTTATATTATGAATATACAGTAAACGCGCTTTATAACTTTGCATCGTGCGGGCGTGCGCGCGATAGGATTTTAGCGTGGACAAATTTCGATTTAAGCGTGGAGGTTTTTGAGCGTGCGAGCGTGCGGGCGTGTAGGCGTGCGAGCGTGCGGGTGTAGATAAACAAACACAACCATGTCGAAGGTGTATATTTCATTTGATAAATAATTTTATAAAACATATAAAGAGTGAATTATTAATAATTCAGCAATAGTTTATATTCGGCCGGCCTCATGTACCTTTTCATCAAGACTGCTTTAAATGTTTCTTAAGTTTAAAAACAATTAATATGAGTTTTCACTTATAGATCCTAAATTTTATTTCCTTTAGCAGATTAAACTTATGATAGATAGACCGTTTTAAATGTTTCTACAGTGTTATTCAATATTGGGGTTGCTGATATTATAATGAGAATAAAATGCATTAACTATTTATTATTTTGACAAAATAAACTATTCATTTACTAGAGTAAAGGTAACTTGAAAAAAAATTAATGCACGTATACGTGACACTCATTAATTTATTTCTTATAATTATAATTAGGAGTAATCTAGTGTACAAATTCTTTTTAACGAATCTGTATACATAAAATGATACCTCGATATTAGGTAATGAAATGCTTAGAGATAAATTTAATCTAAATATTAGAATTAAAATTGGTAGTTAATGTATTGGCTATGTAGCTGCTCAAATGATGATCGAGGCATATAGCAGAATGATGAATGGTTATGCCTTGCATCCTTTATATACATACACATAAGCGTGCGGGCATGCAGGCGTGCGGGCGTGCGAGCGTGGACAAAAATGAATTAAAGCTTGGAGTAATAAGCGTGCGGGCGTGGAGTGTTTAGCGTGCGGGCGTGGAGTGGCAAAGTTATAAAGCGCGTTTACTGTAGTGTATAAACAGTTGATTTTGCCATTCATGGGGAGCTCAATTAAATAAAATGAAGTGTAGAAATCTTAACACGGTCAATAAGTGCAAAACGGGATCAGTATGGTTTAGGTAACCTACTATTATAAGTAAACTTTGTTTTTAAAGCATTTCAACTCTTTAAAATTTGTCACTTTAATTGCAGAAAAAAATCATTTGCATTTTAATAGCTCTATTCAAAAGTAGAAAAACAAAGTGTAAAATGCGTTGGAATTTATATATATATTTTTTCTTACTCTTACTCAGCCGTCTGTCTTCTAAATAAAACAATACAAATAAACAAAAACACAGTCACATATAATCTCTTGTGTAATTGCATTAAAATGCATGTCATTTTGTTTGGCCTGACACATTTTTACTTCAAGAATTTACATTTCAGCCTTTCAAAGACGGTTTTGTTTTCTTGGAGCAAACCAATGAATGCCAAAAGATAGACAATTTTTATCTAGATCTTTCCAGAATTCCAGGAATCGTATGCATCGCAATGAAGAAACTGTGACAAAAACGTGTGATTTAATTTGTCAAATGTATGTCATTTGTCTCTAAATATTTGCCCACAAAGACATTTTAAACATTTTTATCATTGTGCCTTTAGCATTATTTCTTTGCTCGTCGCGCACAGATAAGGGCGCGGTTCCTATGACGTGAGGATTCACCAGTTTTTTTAATTGTTTTGTTCACTATGTTCTTTATACGTATTTTAAGAAGCTCGATAAAGTCATATGAAGAACAAAGTGTAAACAAAAAAACTGGTGGAGGTTCACGCTATTGAACCGCGTCCAAACTCTATTTATTTTCTTATAAAATGTTGCGGATATTTTTCCGGATATCTTTTGATTTTGCAACGTCTAAGTATACGCCATTTCATTCTTACACAGCGAGTATTGTGCCATTGGTGTAACGCTGTTTCTACGTCTGAACCAATGTTACGCAATGGTCCTATTCTGCAACTATTCTGCGATCGCTCATATATTCTTCATTTATGTATTCCACCCATGTGTCAAATCGCCTGGATCCTTGCCTGATATCGGATCACGTAACGGGACAAAATATGCGACGTTGTTTTGAATGGAATGTATTTTTTTTTGACATACTTATCGCACATCTTTTTATATCGGGAATTCTTACCTTATCGGTTATTAGAAAAAGAGGGGCATCAGATCGAAATAGGGCGCAAGACCTTATTTATTGTAACAATCGAAATTGGCGATCCCTTCGGTTCTGTATATTCTTTTTGGTGGCCCCGCTAAAATATGTCTAGATTCGCCCGGCTCCCCTACGGCATATTTCCGATTTTAGATTTTTACAAAGCTCAAAATGATCATAGCCCAAAACGACAAAACATTTTAATTGTTTTTTTTTCTAAATTACACAAGTACTTGTCAGGTTTATATCAATGTTCTTTTAGATGGGTACATTTGTACCTTTTTGCAACAACAAAAACATACTCGTTATGTTCTCATCCTTAAGAAAATAACCGGTTGTTCTTCACGCTTTTTTTTTCAATCTGTCACACTCACAAATCCACTCGTTTTGTGTCAAGACTCTCGCAGCCAGACTAAATCATGATCGTGACCTTAGTATAAATGCTCTCATTATCAAATAAAGAAAGAAAAGAAGAAAATCGCCATATTATAACATTACTAAGGGCCTGGTCTTGTGGAAAGCTTTTGTGAGCCTTCTCCCCATTATAAACCCCGCTTTTCAAAATATTCCTGAAACTCTAAAATTGCTTGTCGCGTTTTAAACGGTAAGATGAGTGCAAAAAGCTTCGAATGTTACTTTCTCCTTAATGCTCATATTATCAAATAAAGACACAGAGAAAACAAGAAAAATATGCATTTTGAACGTAATGTTAGGGCTGGGCAACATGAGAGGCTTTTCCGAGTGTTCTAACTCCCCCTAATAAACGCTTCTTTATCTGAAACTCAAAACTGCTCGTCGCCTTTTAACCGGTAACTTCAAAATACAACCTCCGATGTTTCTATCTGCTTAATGCTCTCAAAACTCTAAAATGATCATCGTGTTTTTAACGGTTAGATGAGTGCAAAACAAAAACGTTCAATGTAACCATCTCGTCAATGCCTATATTATCAAATAAATAGAGAAAAAAAGATTATATAATAAAATATAATGTTAAGGTTGATTTGGTTGGTCAAAAGAATTAAATGGATCCCCCCATAAGTCCAACGCGTTTGAAAACTATCGCAAGGGTCTTTCGTTGGTTTGTCGATGTGACGCTTCGAATCGACATGCTAGGCTTTGAGAATAAAGTCATTGCTGTAATGAACATTATGTAGTACCATACTCAAAATCACGTTAAATGCACAATTATGAAATGTAAATTATGGTGCGGCGACATGTTTATGAAATCGCAGCATATCGCTGCGATATTTGCAATAACAGAACTTGGGATTTATAAGAAATGGACGACTGGACACATTGTTTGTATTTTGTGATTCCATTGTCATATTTTTTGGGCGTGGCGATCTTGTTCACAACCTATTACGTGACTACGCAAGTGAAGGTTAACCTTTTCAGATGAAAAGATTTAAGGACCTGGCCTCACGAGAAGTTGTGTGAACTTTTTATCCTAGCAAACCGGAATTTCAATGTATGCCTTATCGGATATTCAAAGAAGCGACATTGTCATTGTCCATTCCAGTTTTTAAACATGGTTTACTAGAGTATGCATTTTTACTGAGTTAGATTGGGGTTTGTAATTGAAGAACTGTGTTTAATTCTAACTCAACAGACGCTGTTGTGCATCTCCGACTTTAATAAGAGCACTAACTCTGTCATATACAATTAACAAAATACAATTAATAAAATGACTATTTATATACATCCTTAAGTGACTTCTCGCTGTGTTGAAATAGTATATGAAATTGGAGTAGACTTCTATTAATTGGAGTCCACGCCCATCCAATTAGAATTAGAACATATAGAGGGTGGTCAAATGACATATTGTGTAGCCTACTTAATAGGACGAGATGGAATTCTTACTTTCATAGTTAGCATGGATTGCTGCTGTAAGAATTCCTACTAAGAAAATACAATAAATTGAAACAAATATCGAGATGGTATCGAATTATCATTGTACTTTTAATGATTCTATTAAAAAGGTTCATGCATGCAGCTGCTAAGTTCATATGAGTAGTGATTCTTTCATTAAATTATTTATTTTTCAAACGGTTTGATATATCATGAAAATCAAACAAATTAAACAAATAATTCATACTGAAATTGTGTCAATTGATCGTTTTGACACGGCAGAAAGATTTAAACAATAACTGCCTTGATAATTATTATAAAAAAGAACCTGATTCGAGGTTATGTTATTCAATTCTGTATTGATTTTAAAAAATACAACTAGAACATAATGTCCAACGTTTTTGCAGAAAAATAAAAAAGACCCATGAATAGTTATAGCTCATCTCTACACCTCATGTCATTTATGGCGATCTTATAGCGAATTCATACATGGTACATTGTCTAATTGCATTCTGATAGCCTAGAATCCTGACACTAATACGATCAACGACAATATCGTCGTTGGTCATCGAAATGGACCATAGCTATATTTCCATTGTTTAGACAAACTCGTCTCGTGGTAGAGTGACGAATCAGTTTGCCTCAGAATGCAATCAGAATATATCGGGATAACTTTGCTATAAATGCAAATTCGCGATAGAGGGACTGATGTTTATTGCGCATGTGGCGACTTCGAAAAAAAATATGGGAACTATTTTATTTGTCTATGTTCGATTTTGTCGTACGGCAAAATCATTTTGTGTGCGCAATTTTGCTCATGCCTTTCTTCTAAAACTTCAGAAATATAAAGGGCAAACAAGCATTTTATATACACTTGTATAACCGCTTTACAAATAACTTCATTGTTTAACAACGAATATCAATACAAGATAAAATGAGGTTTTGAAAAAAAAACATTCTACCAATGAGCACATCGACCAGCAAGCATAAGATATCAATCAGAAATTGATTTGAATTTAATCGAACAGGAAAAAAAAATCATTATAGTTTTATCGGACATTTCAAAGACAACATATTCTTTTTTTTAATGTCTATATATCAGACAAGACACTGACCAGCAATATCAACTAAGGCCGTGTTCACGCAAATACAAAAGCTCGAAAAAAGGTACGAAAACCGTTATTTTCGAAAGCCACTATTGTATAAAAACATAGCAATTAATCCCCTCTGTTCACGCAAAAAATTAGGATTTTTTTTGCGTGAACGCGCCGAAAGGCTCAAATTGGCTATTTTCCAAAATAATAACAGAATGTAGATCCTGACTTACAGAACATAATACACTTTTTGAATGTTGGTTTATCTTTGATAGATATTACTAGGTTACGGACCAATCATTTAAACATGAAAAAACACTCATATGTTTAATATTCCTAGATATTTACAAAAATGATTAGCTTTTATCCAGATTGACATAGAGCCATTTAGTCTTTGCTATGCGGATACAAACATAGCACACATACTAGTTTCCACATTTTTGCCCATTGTGATTGATATCAGTCATTCAAATTGCAACTGCATATGGTGTAAAGATGGCGGACCAGACAGTGTTTTGATTCTTTTCAATTTTCTTTTAATTTACCCTATAATGATTTGAGAAAATTTTATATTTTATCACCATAAGGGAATATTTATGTTAAATCTTGCCAATAATACCCTCAGCATATTGCCAGAGCGATGTAAAAAGCCGAAATTACAAATGTATGATGAAATGAAAAATCATGACATAAAATGTCATCCATTGAAAATACGCAATAATCTAAAGGGAAAGAAATTCATCATAAAACGTAATAGGAAAACCTTTGAATTTCAGTTCAATAACAAAATCATTTTATTTGAAATATATTTTAAATCTTCCTTAAAAATCTATATCCCAGTATCTTAATCGTAGATTTATTATATCAAAAATGCCCTGGCTGAAATCTATCAATCCACGCTTACCAAGACCTATACTGATAGTGATCTGTTAACTGCAAGGCTTCTTCGTATTCAATATATTATATGCAATGGTATATTAATCATAACGATTTTTAACTACATTCTATCATTTTATTTTATAAATTACTCAGTTTTAGACAATAAATAATATTTAAGAATTGATAAGTTTGAAAAAAAAAGCGAAAAATACCTACCGACTATCAAATTAAGTTAAACATTGCTATTACTTCTTCATGATGAATTATAATCATAATATAAATACTATCCATAGGCGAATAAGATACTATGTTTTTTGTATGATTCAGCAGAGCGTTTTCCCATATACGTTATCATAATGCGGTTTGTTATCCTCACATTTTAATATTTCTTAACCCAATGTATGTTTCACAATAACAAAAAGTCCTACTCAAACTGTTTGTAAGATAGTTTAAACTTAACTAGTGTATGAAATATCCTGTATTAAATCAAACAATTATTCTTGTTAGAATATTCATAAAAAGGATCCAATTTGTTTTCACGATTTAGCTATCAAACTACATAATTGAAATGTTCGTTTTGTTTTCAATACTCCATTACGGGCCATCAGTGTTTCTATTTCATCAGATTATACATGTATATCCTACATCAACATACATTTGTATATCTATATGTTCTAACAGGAGAGCAACTTTCTATTGCTCACTTGCATATTGCACAATCTCAAACATGCACTATCTTCCCTGAGCTGCTGTCCACAACGACCCTCTGGCTAAATTGTATATGAAGAGCAACCAATGAAAAACGTTCTTTGAATATCAAACAATACATGAGCCGGTTTTATTTATTGAAAACGCCTTGCGCGTCCCTATCCGTTCGATTTTTTTAAAAAAAGATATATGATACAAAAGGTTGATATATTGACTCTCGTCGCTCGGCCCTTAAATAATATACATTTTACAATCACTCAACCCAAGATGGGCTTTGATTCCTATTGGGAAAGGGGCCACCGTAAGACGTAGCTTTCAGGTGTGACGTTGATAGAACGTTCTTATCCGGGCATATTTAAACGTTTTTTTTTAGCAAACAATTTACAGAACAGGTTTTAACATTTTCGTTCACGTTCCGGCGTCGTATGAACGTCTTCTTTCGTCGGACATCGATCCGATATCAAACCAACGTCCTTTTACGCAGGCGACGAACATGGGCGGAAGGAACATTTTCTCATAGGCCCGATTATGAACGTCCTTTTGACACCAGTGGCTGCCTTTTAAAGTAGCTTTGATCTTAGATATTATATTTGATAATCAACATATAAGGTGCCATCTGTATATATCTCTAATTTATCTCCAGTCTCTATCCCGATTTTTGTTGTTGTCCGATTTTGATACGATATCAAGTCAACGTCGTTTTCAGGTCTGCGATGGAACGCGACCTATTTGAATCGTATCTGGGTCAACAGTATAAACTCATTTCGTATCGGCGGGAGGTCTTACGCATCGGATTATTTACGACCTTTCATTTTGCGAACCAGTTCATGAGGTGCCATCGGTATATCTCTAATTTATCTCCTGTCTCTATCCCGGATTCTAGGTCAATTACGCGGCGTATAGCTGGCTGAAAATTAGAGGAGACATAGGTGCTCATTTTCCCGTAAAACAGAATTTTTAGGGCACCCTGTAGGTGTTTAAATAGAATACTGAAGAACGGTTATTTTGGCTGGGTGGGCTGGAACGCAAATGTGATACTTGGCAATAATTTTATTCATTAATAATTATTTTTGCTAATTTGAGTTTAATTATGTTATTGTGTTTCATTACCATTTTAGTCTATTTTTAATCCATTCAATCATCTTTGTGTTACGTTATATTTTTATTTAATACCAACGGTATTTGGTTAGCGATGTATCTTACGTGTATTTCAGAACTTTTTATAACGTAAGTTATATTGGCGCTCAGCAATAAATATCACATATATAACAAAAGCATCAATATCAAAAACGAAACTCCTCATTTTATGAATTCATTTTATTTATATGTGTTCGTATTACAGTGATATAAAAACTATTTTTGTTAAGTTAAAATGAGCTGATCTACATGTAAGAACAGTTTTACTGTAACAGTCACCTTATATTCAGACATTTGTCTAGGTCTTGGGGCAAGTTTTAAATGCGTAGTATTTCCAGGAAATTCCCACATTGCTCTTATTCAGTTAAGTGTAATTGAATAGACATTTTATTGCTAATATATGATCAGGCATCCCGGAATCGAACCTAAAGAGAAATTGCATTTTATTCCTATTTAATAACTATTAATGGAGCAACACATCCCTATTAAGGTAATTAATACCTGCAGAAACTAACAACCAGGCGACGAAGTCTGTTAAATAATATTGCATTTTACCATTGTACCATGGATATCGGAGCAATGATATATAATGACTGTGCTTCTTGCTTAAAACCTACTCAGTTGACGCAACTTCAAATGATATTTCGCAAATAAATGGTCAACCGAATTTTTTAGATTTTTTTTAGATGTATTTTGATGCATCAGTATAAAGGTACGTGTCTCTGGCTGTGAAATGTCGACCCCAACCGCAGAAATAGGTATAAAGTACAGTTTGCGAAACACATAAACTTTGTTTAACACAGTGTTTTGTGATTGTGGCACCTCGATTTATCAATATCCAAACGTCGTAATTGCCATACTATACAATAAACAAAATAAAAAGATCAGTAAAGTTCAGTTAAAATGTTCTTTTTTTTGCAAAACCCTGCTATTTTGATTGATTATTTCGCCTCCGCATTAACCCTAAAGGCTTGAAAATTTGCTGCAATCTTAATCAACCCCTTATTTTTCATTGAGAGTCATTGCTTGAGTTTTATGTGGAATAGTCAGTATTTGACACAGGATTTCTGGGAAGAGTGCCTATCGACAAATACAGAGTAACTAAACTAAAAAAGTACAATTAAAAACAATGAATAATCGTTTTTAATCGATAAAATTATTTATATTCAATATAAAGCATGCATAAAACTTCATTTATACCCTTTTGGTTTAGCAATGTTGATTTATTTTGCACAAAATCCCCAAAAGCTTAGCGACCGTCCCCGCTTCCCTCCTTCGCAATAAGAAAAATGTCAGGAGACGTGACCAATGTCAATTGTAATGCTCAACACCGATAGAGACACATAATCGAGTAAAGCACCCTCTTCAGGGCACACTCTACGAACTTTTTATTTAAATCTTGATTTTTTTACACAAGCATCTGAATTTTCATTTTTATTTTGTTTATCATTTATTGATAATGAATCTATATGTAACTAAAATAATACTTTGAACGTAGATCAAGAATTTGACCACTGGCATTATCACTCTATATTATATAATTACAATCTATAAAGAAAAAAAAATATTTTGGCTATCAAAAGCAAGAACTATTGACCACTAATTAATCGCGCTTTTGTCACTTTGAGATTGTTTGTGCTATCGAGAATGAGGCAAGATTTGGGGATAGTCCGGATCTGGGTGCCAAAACAGAAGAGCGAACAGGGGCCGCAGTGTTTTCCTATGTTGATCCGCGCCTTCATGTTCTAAACTACGGACCATCTATTGCGCTTTCTTTTTCTTCTTGAGTTTGATGAAGCTATCGCCGTGATCATCCTGTATCTATTGCCATCGCCATCATCGCCACAAGGAAAGTTGACCTTCGGACTGCTTCATTCATGTTATTGAAAAGCGAAGGTCCTCCATGCATCAAATGTTAACTCAATGAGGTAGCACTGCGATTTAAAATGTGTCAAATGACATTTCATACACCAATATCGATCCTTCATATCAATCATGATTTGCTATATTATTGATTATATGTTTCTTGCATAAGGTCGGTTTTCCTCACAGTCCAGTTTGATTCATTTGAGCATTGAGTGTATCTTCGTTATTTTTAGGTTTGATGAAGCTATCGGTCCGTAATCACCCTGTCTCTATTGTCATCGCTACAAGGAAGGTTAACCTTGGGGCTGCTTTCATTCATGTTATTGAAAAAATGTGGTCTAGGGAGAGGAAGGAAGATCTTGCCCTTAAGACAGGATTTTATCCTCAGCTTAAGATACGGGTTGTTCATAACTTCGGATTTTTCGTACTTGGTACTCATGCTTGATACATTTTTGCATACAATCCTAAAATGCACCTAAACAAAACACAATTAATAAATAGTTTATTTTAAGCCAACCAGGGTAGGTGTGCTGCAGAGGTAGGTTTGCAGTTGCCTTTTTGAAAGATTATTCCCCGCGCATCAACCCATAATTTCCCATTGGTGTACCTTTAATTGTAACGAAAAAGTCCATGTTAAGTATATCAGAGAATGTGAGTATAGTTTAACCTCACGAATCTTTATAAACTCTGCAACCGCAAATTGCAATTAAATACCCAATGTTATTTGCAATGAATAGAAGAAATCCGTGAATTTGTTTGTGAAATCGATTGCGTCACGTTTTGCATCGCGTTGCGTTTCGAGAATGTGACATTGTATCGTATCCTAAGAATGATTGAAATACATAAGATATCTCTGTTAAATATAGGTTTGTAAGTAAGGCCTACCAAAACAAAATTATTCATCCTATGGTGACCAGAGACAATTTTAATTAATTGTGATAAGAAAATAAAATATTATCTATTTTTTTCTACGAGCCAAATTGTGAAACTTTGTCTGAACTCATAACAATTTATATAAACCAAACACAATAGTTTGCTTTGTCACACAACCATGTTTTTGCATGTAATCCATTCAAGTCAATCAAAACGATCACATCACGTATCACTTTTATCGCATGATTCTTCTTTTTTTTTTCGAGGTTTCATAGAGCGACATTGTGAGTAACTTATCCTCCAATTAATTCACTTGTTCATTGCTGTGTTTGAAATTGTTTCGCTTTCAATGCAACAAAACAGGTCATTGGGCTTTACGGTTTACGTTAGCATCCATCTGGACTATGGTAGTTACCACGAACCCGTGTAACTAAAATTAAGGACGTAGGATCAACATTTAACTCTTTGTGCGTCACTTTTAGATCATGCCATAGACCATGCCATAGACCATTGTGAGTAACTTATCTTCCAATTAATTAACTTGTTCATTGATGTGCTCAAATGCATCGTCTCCAAATTGAACACGAGGTCATGGATAACGTTTGTATCCGTCCGGAATAGGTTAGTATCCTAGGCTTTGCCGCATGTCCAAGCGTGTAACTAAAAATAAAACCGTAGTTGGGATTGTGATTGTCTTTTTGGAATGCCTTTCCAGATCACATTTATGTTGTTCTTTTTAAAGAGACAATGGCGTGTCCGAATAAGGTAATATCTGTTTCCCCGAAATGAGATTTAGCTTAAACCAAACGCTTCAAACTATCAAGATAGGTGGAGTTACAAACATGATAAATGCATTCATGTCCAGGACTAGATATTGTTCACTGGCGTTAACTAGGTTCGCTAGGTTCACCGGTGAACCAGGTAAAATCTATGGTTCGCTACGTTCGCTACGTTCACCAATGAACAGAGTCGTAGCCCCGTTCACTACGTTCGCTCGGTTCACCAAAGCATGAAGCAAAAGAATGATATACATAATTATTGCGTCATAATACGTTTCCTAGCTAAATGCCATGTTTTGTTTACATCGCAGCTTTTAGCACTCGTGACGCAATAAATAATTTGAATATTTACAGTGACTCAGATGTTTTCTATAGAAAGTGTTAAAAGTTATCAATATTTAACAAGTTAAGATTCATTTTGAAAATAAAGAAATTATAAATGACGCGAAGAAGAAGATGATGAAGAAGAAAAAAATATAAGAAGATGATGTTGAATGAAGTGAAGAAGCAAGATAATTAATATATCAGGCAATAGTAATAAAATTATATATATTAAAGCACCTATCAACAAGGTACACAGATGGTGTTTTCCCATTACTTTTTCATACACATTCAAATTGAATATTTTAATGGTTGTTCAAGTATTCCATGAATATTAAATTGCGTAGGCGAACATATTTTTAAAAGTATACAATTAATTTATAAAATTTATGATATTTTCAATAACTTGATATCTTGTCATATACCCATTATTAAATACACATTCTTTTTTACATTGTACATTCAAGAAAAGGTTTGTATCTGTTAAATACATTGCATCAAACCCGTAATCAAACGTTTATGTTATCATGATGAAAAAAGACAAGAAATGCTTTGCAATTGCATGTCGGTGTGCATTTGAATAACATTTTATAAATAAAGACATATTTAACAACGATAAGAAGTAAATCAAAAGGAACACGAAGGAAAATAAGATTAAAGAATATGCTATATTCTTTTAAAATTATATCTTACCCATATCCACTCCATATGTAAACAGATGGAGTTTCGAATATTCATTTCCTATATTTTTCATATTTTGTCAAAATTTTGAAATGATTTTATTATTCTTTTGTGTGAAAATCAAGAATTTTCCAAACATTTTGTTTAATAAACCGCTATTGTACTATCATTCACTGGTGAACCTAGCGAACGCAGTGAACGGGTATTGTGCTACCATTCACTGGTGAACCTAGCGAACGTAGTGAACGGGTACTGTGCTACCGTTCACTGGTGAACCTAGCGAACGTAGTGAACGGGTATTGTACTACCATTCACTGGTGAACCTAGCGAACGCAGTGAACGGGTAGTGTGCTACCATTCACTGGTGAACATAGCGAACGTAGTGAACGGGTAGTGTACTACCGTTCACTGGTGAACCTAGCGAACGGGTATTGTACTACCATTCACTGGTGAACCTAGCGAACGTAGTGAACGGGTATTATGCTACCATTCACTGGTGAACCTAGCGAACGTAGTGAGCGGGTATTATGCTAACATTCACTGGTGAACCTAGCAAACGTAGTGAACGGGTATTATGCTACCATTCACTGGTGAACCTAGCGAACGTTGCAAACCGGTATTGTGCTACCATTCATTGGTGATAAACCGAACATGCTCCACGCTTTTATATATATTCTATAAAAGTGTTTGGTGAACCTAGCGAACCTGGTGAACCCCGGTGAACATATTCGAGTTCTGGACATACCTCGATAAATGATAAATTTCTATGAATATATTTTATTCATTTTGTAACGGTTGCTCACCTTTCTCCAAGAAATATGATACAATGAAAGTAATAATTGCCCCTGACCTGTTGAGCGCTGTTAATTAAATGTGTGAATCTATTTAAAGAAGAAATTAGTTACCAGGGAGCAATGTCTTCTCTTGTACTACGCCTCCGCTTCCTCCTTACTTGTTCTTTTTGTGAACGTCTGATTCTATTTCATTCTGAAACTGTCATTACGATATCACAAAATACATTTTAAAAATCGTAAATTCAAGTAAAATTAATTAACCCCTGGACCATGTCACGCCTGCTAAACCAGCTTGTAGCTTGTTTCTTTTTGTTCAAAGTTTGACGATTTACATATAAGGAACTAGTGATTTTGAAGAATACTATTTGAATATTGTAAAACTTTTCTTTCAAATACGAATTTACCTCAGACGAAACAAATTTGTTTTTGTACAAATTTATCAAGAAACTTGGACACATTTTCAACAAAAAAAAATTAAAGATCCTACTGACAATCAAAGGATAGATAAGAGTTCGATT
>LQRL01104417.1:0-12128 GCA_001703475.1 Hydroides elegans | reverse complement strand
GTTTAAAATCGACAATTTTTAAAGTGGTCCAGAATCGACAATTTTCAACCGATCCAGATAAAACCTTGACGAGGCACGAATTCAGACCTCGGTTTATACGTGAATAAAATTTGAAAGGTCTAGCTTAATTGCTTCATACCAAACTCGCGTGCACAAAGTGCTTGGCATCTGAGAATCTGTTTAAAATCGACAATTTTTAAAGTGCTCCAGAATCGACAATTTTCAACCGATCGAGATAAAACCTTGACGAGGCACGACTTCAGATCTTGGTTTATACGTGTATAAAATTTGAAAGCTCTAGCTCAACTCCTTCATACCAAACTCGCGTGCACAAAGTACCCCACATCAAACGGGACAGACAGACAGACAGACAGACAGACGGACGGACAGACGGACAAGCTCAACCCTATATCCCCTCGTTTTCACGGGGGATAATAACATGTGTCATTGGCGACAAATAAAGAACTATTTATTTGTTGAGATAAATTTGCTCAGACGAAAAAAAAATAGACTTAGCGAACGGGAACACGTAATTGAACGGGTTGGGAACACGTAATTGATTTGGGAACACACAATTGACCGGGTTGGGAACATACAATTGACCGGGAACACACAATTGACCGGGTTGGGAACACACAATTGACCGGGAACACATAATTGACCGGGTTGGGAACATGTAATTGACCGAAATAGGCGGGAACATGTAATTGACCCGGAACACATAATTGACCGCAACATCCGTTTCATGTGTAGACCTTGGTGGCATGAATGCTCAAAATAATATCACATGCTTTTTAAAAACATGAATACAGCATGATATACAGAAGTGTACTTTAGTGGTGTTAACTGTCAAATGGTAACCATGGGAGTTTTAAAAGTGTTTGTAAATGTAAAACGTTCGAAGATATGCAATTATAAATAAACTTGATTGATAAACCTATGGTTTTGTATATTCATTTTTGGAATAATTAAGGGATATGAAATATTTTATTATCTCAATATCATAAATTCCTCAGAATAAGTATGTGATTTTAAAAGATTCGCATGCGAATTTCGCAGCAATGTAGTAACTCTGGTATAAAACATAGTGATCCATTTTGTACGCAGCAAAAGATTCGCACAGAAAAATGGGTCCTGAGCGATCGAAAGATTCGCTCAATATGGTATAGCCTTAAACATTTATAGTTGGTTGTGGTAGAAATGTATGAATAACTGTTTTGTAGTGTCATGTCACTTTTGTGTGTACATCAATTTTACCGCCGGTGGGAATTCGATCCTTCTTAAAAAGTACAGTCACAGTTACCTTTTTATTCGGTTATAAATTATCATCTAGAAAAATGGCACGACCTGTAAGACCAAGTATTAGTTCCAACGTCGCTGAAGAATGTGACTTCACTTGAAATTTGATATTACACCTCGACGTCTCAGTCCTGATGTCGGGGCAACGTTTGATTTGGGTATCGTATTTCATTTAAAATACATATATATATATACCTTTCCAACGACATCAACATGAATCATGTTATATTACCCGACTAATCAATCAAAATAAGCCTCATGACTTGTTGACGGGAAAATGGGCTATGATAGATGCAAAGATTTTAAGTTTGTCCAATATATGTCAGTTACTATTGGTCCAAAAGCCTAACAATTTATTGAAATACCTTTTAAAAGTCAGGAAAACAATTTCACATGGTATTCCTTTACAATAACTTGAAGATTCATGATAAATTGCATTCTGTCCGAATATTTGATACACGCTGTCCGAATATTTGATGCAGCCGATTTCGATAGTCACAATTTTTGGTGGCCAATAGCTCAAAAACTGTATCATATATTTGACTGATATTTTTAAATTGAAGAGTTAAATGGTAAATGTAAGACTGGAACAGGATGTCATATGAATAAACCTAACCATAAAACGTACAATCATCGACCAACTCAAAAGTGACCTGATATTGTCCGAATATTCGATGAATACGTCTACTGAATAAAAGACAATCATAATTTACCCCCAACGTCAATACGAACGACAGAAACGATACGAAGCTCATAATGTCAGAATGTGACGATTTGGAGTTTTTCGGCACTGAAGCAACAAACACGAATATATAATATCAGGCCGATTTTTTTTCATTTCGTTATACAGTGCATATTTCGAAAAAAAATACACATTTTATATTAACAAGCGTTAGCATGCTTGTCTTAGTTTCATAAGGAAGAGTTTAAGGAAATAGACCTCCTTTCTTCCCATCTTGCCCATTATATATAGCGCAACTTTTGTGTATCGCGCCCAACTCCGCCGTCCCCTATGCTTGTTTCCCTCTTCTGTCCTTCCCCCGTCCCACTCCTTCCTTCCTCCCTCTATATATTGCTTTCTCTCTACCAAGTCGCATAATATGTGCACCATGTGGGGTCATATTAAGTTATTGGGTGAAATGTATCTATTTTACTATTCTATTTTACACGATGGTAATTACCCTTGTTTTTGTTTAGCAAAAAATGTCCTTTCAACTACGATTATAGATATTTGTACCAACACTTACGATTTCAGAATGACATTAATTTTGACATGTTTATATATGTTTAGTCGTATTCGCCGATATTACCCATTGAAAAAATAATCGCATTTTGTTTTTTGTTGTAATGCATTGTCATTATCAAATTATACATGTTGTGTTTTATGAATAAGCTGTATCGTGCCGTATTTAGAGCAATGCCTCTTGTTTTTTTTTATATACATGTTATTGCTAACTTTTACTATTGAATGTCATCAAACATAAGTTTTATGGATAAAGCGATGTGTTACCAGTAATTTATTTAATGTTATAATTTCAAAGGAAACTCCTTTTAAAACAAATGATGAAATTTGATAGCATTTAGATTTAATCTAATTTAAATTCACATAAAAACAACAAATCAATAAAATGTCTCCCTTTTATTTTTGAGATTTTGAAAAGAAGACATATCTCTTCATAAGAAAATAATTTTACGCGCATATCATTTACCTTTTAGCCAATTAATAAACATGTTTTGCTATAAAAAAGTTTGTTCAAACCTCCTGCCAAGGTAGCATGTTGCATAGGCTTGAGCAACAGATTGCGTTGTGTCTTATTAATTTAATAAATAACATTAACCACTCGCCAAGTTGTTTTTGACGTTATTTTGAGCATGGCCGATTCCTTGGGACCCAGTATTTTTGGGTTTTAACATATAAATGTCTCTGCTTTCATTAAAGTTAAATTTTAAAAAATATTGAAAATATTTTAACCTAAAATATTTTTGTCTGCGATAAATAATTGCGTCCCTTAATGAAGTGCAATGTCTTTGTTTCTCTAAGACTTATTCATTGCCTTGATATCAGCATAATTTATCCATTTGTATATGGTTTATATAATTTTGTATTAAAATTTATTTTGTCTGGTCTCATTATTCAAAGAAAAACTTCAAAGTTCAAATGAATCAAGTTTCAAGCAGTACCGATATTAAGCATTTAATACCACTTAATCTGAACAAAGATGACCTATCTTCCTTTGAGGCCTTCTGATATAAGAAAGACTATTTGCCCTATGATTTATCAATAGTAATATTGTATTTTTTTCTCGATTTTATTTCTCATTAAATATTCAAAACTGATTTATTTAATATGATTTTATAATTAAATGCACAAAGATATGTTCGTGGAGGGTGGTGACTCAGACAGAATGTTGGGTTAAGTAAACATCGATTCACTGTTAACACATATATTGGGTTTCATCTAAGTGCTATATCAAATATTATGCATCAAATAAATGTTCTTTTTAAATAAGAATAATTTATTATTTAGCTTGTAACTAATGATTTAACTTTTGTCCGACTACTCTGTAATATAACCCACGTAATGGGTTGCGATAAAATAACGTTATTATTTATAGATTTGAAAGTAATTCGATCTTACGTAAGATAGAACACGTTAGAGCGCTTTTACATTATGAGGTCTTTGTTACAGTTTTACACATTATTAACTTTTTAATTGTTTTATTGCATTATCTTATTATCTGGTTATATTAGGGGCAACGTATAAGGCTTCGATCTGTAACAAACAGCTAAATTAAAGATAGGTTGGCAAGGAGACATTGTAATGATATTTTCAAAATATCTAATAAATTTCAAATATCTAGATATGATTCATATATTAAGGAACATCTCAATTTAAGACAAAAATAAACGTTGCATTGTCTTTCATTGAAGCTCTCAGTAAAAAAAAATCCACCGTAGACATCATAAAAATATCATAAAAAATATGACGAACACCTCTCAAATATCGTGACCGGGTCAAACTCAGCACATAAATAAAAAAAACCGAAGTGTCCGTTATAAAATAGGGCAATCTTATAGACATAAACTTGCCGGTTTAAACATACATAATTTTTGCATATATATGTTGCAGCGAAACATTGATTAAAGCGAAACTATAGTTTCGCTAGCGAAAGATTAATTTCTCTGATGATGTTCGAAAAATAGTATATTAAAGATAATTAAACAGTCATAACTTCGGGTAAGACCTTGATTAATTGTGTTTCATGTATCTTTTGATCCAATCATATGTATTAGTGACAGAAAACACACTACCAGAGAGAATTATCCATGAGTTGAGTCATGAACTTAACTTGGGGATTAATCCGCTTATTTCAATTACATCATGGAGTAGAACTCCATAAAAAGCCTTTGATAAATTTGTTAGGTGACCTATGAATATATTGCTATACATACAGTGCACCACGGATAATTTGAAGTGCTCGGGACCGGAAAATTTAGTTCAAGTTATCCGAACCTCAAATTATCCGAATAAAATTTGGTATAAAATAGTGAAAAATACCAAATCGGGACCGAGAAAACAGTTCAAATTATACCGAAATTCAAATTATCCGTGTTCAAATTAACCGTGGTCTACTGTATGTATAAGATAAACTGTGATAAAAAAACATACTAAATAACATTACGACACAGAATATTTACATAATCCGAAAAAATAATGTTTCGCTAGCGAAATTAAAGTTTCGCTGAAAATTAAAGTTTCGCTGCGACATATACATGACATCGCTGTACCAATTTATCTTAATCGTGCAACTCAAACCCGTTACGAGTGTTGCCCCAAATTCTGCCTCGTCGTCATTTGATATTTTTTATATTTATTGCATATTTATTTTATTACCCTTGTCTGTATTGCACGGTGTCTCAAGAATCTTAAGCGCCTCGCTTTATGTCGGTTGAAGGGGACAAATGATGGACAATAAAGCATAAGTACGAATGCGACCATTTAAGCGGCAGTTGCCCAACATTAAATCAACAAATGTTGATACAATGAAAGAGGATTACATTAAGATAATAGCGCTGACCTTGTGCTAAGAGTTCACGGGGCTTTTTAAATCACTTTTTGAAGTGCTATCATATGGGAATGTGCGCTATCTATGATCGTTTGTTGAAAAATAAAATACCATCCTTTTGATCTGTAAAATTTTCAATGATGCGACAAGGTTTATAAATATATATCCCTGAAGTTTGAATAACCTACGACAACTCAAAATACCTTCATCAGTAAAACCTTGTTATTTTTCATTGCCTACCAAGAGTTTAAATGTTTATATTATCCGAACAAACCGCTCGGTTTGTCTGTTAAAAGACGTAAAAACTCTAAATGTACATCCGTCTCTCCGTTTCTATTTGGTTGAATAAGGGAACACCCCTTGAAAAGACATTCTAGAATCCCTACATGTATTATTTCACATTTCTTTAAACATCAAGCCTCGCTGTTACTGTACCTGTTTGTCTTATATGGGTGTTCAGTCGAAATTTGAAATACAACGTGTAGTTGTTTTAATGCAACTTTTCTTTTTAGCATAGGATATAAACTATCCACCCCGTCCCCTATGCACCCCCTCTTTCCTTATTGATAAACCCCCAAGACTGGATTTTTTCCTCAAAGAAATATGCTCTATGTAAGTATAACCTATCTCGCGACAGGCAAATCAATTCCTTTCATAATATATTTGAGTCAAAATATTGAAAATACAAAATGACAGTTTAAATTATGTATTTTTGTCGGAACAACATGGATGAATTTTCAACACAGTGGGAGCTTTGTCTCTAGAAATGTTGCAGATAGTGGTGCGACCCCCAGGAGATTGTCTTTAAATTTCAACTCGAATTTGTGTCATCGTGTTATGATATCCAACAAATCTATAGAATATATTTTTTTCTCATAAAAAAGTCCTTGCTTGTTATAGTTGAAAATTATGGTAAACACCAATGAAGTCCTTCGATAAACCAAGTTTTCATAAGGTTCTGGATCTAGTAATATGACTTTTAGTTTTTTTAATGGGAAGTTCGGCGTGCATTTCAAAACAACAGAAAAACCATGCTAACAAGAATATTTTTAACGGAGTCGTCCTCAAAACACAAATATTTGATTCGCTTACAATATTACCATCTTTACCTATTCCTCCACCATTTTATATAAAAAAAGGGTCCATTATCTTTCCCCGAACAGGAGGTCTGACCTCCCATGGCACTTCGATTCCAATATCACGTCATGTATTTCCAAAGGTGTTGCATTACAAGTCACTCCACAAAGGCTTATCTTGAATACCAATAAGCTGTCTGCGGCTTATAAGGGCGTGTTTATAATTTTGGTCTGCTCGCGATTTTTGCAACGCGTTTTTCATCCTTAAAATGCTTATAAAATTGTTATTTTCTCATAAAAACTTGTTTTAAGTGGCTCTGAAGGTTGTTGATATGAAAGACTTTTGTTTACAACTTGAAAAAATCGGAAATTTACTCGGAAAATTAGTCTTTTAGCACTTTTTGTCTGAAAATCTCTCGGATCCAGGCGATTTTACCAGATGACAACGCGATTCTGACATTTTTTACTTTTTACGATTAAAATATTGGATAGTGAGGGATTTTTTTCTGAATACAGGGTTTATCTTATAGTTTATATATAAACTGATATATATGGCAGTTTAATTGTTTATTTATTAAAACTGTATGATATTAAAACGGGGTTTTGTAAAATAAAACGCCTGTCTGACTTTCGCTCAAACCGTTTATAACTTTTTCGCGAGGCGATTTTCAATGTTTTTCCTTTGTTTGGTTTTTTTTTAATCATTTGGTCCGTAGTTTTGTTCCTTTTACCATTTAAATTACTTTTAACATTTAATTTGTATTCCATTTTTGGTAAGTGCGTGCAACATGTCTGCTATTGAATTATATTGAGCCATTCCTAAATACCTAGAATCTATTTATAAAAACGTATACATCAAATGACGCCTGATGTCCGATGTTAAAGCAATGCGATAGGTGCAAACTGATTGATAATGAACATGTAACATATAATTTTCATATTCAAATATGTTTCATTAAACATAGAATCTAATTTACTATTCCATTATATTTGAATGCATTATATGTTTAAAAAGCGTTGATGAACGATAAAAACTTGATGGTTGACAACAATGATATTTGGATCACATTGTTTATGAAAATTTGCAAATATACTTTTTACATGTGTATTTCACACATTCCTCAATAATCTATTCCTTTATAAAATATTTTCAATACACATTGAATCTCTAAACATAAAAGTAAATGTAGTTGAATCTATTGAAAACCTTTTCATGCTTACATGTTTACATTTTTCTGATATATTGTGTCAATATGGCACCAAAACCTCGGCAACGAAAACTATTAAGTCAAAAAAACTTTTTAAAAATTAATTCTGTTAGTACAAACAAAACCTGGACTTTACGAACCAAAAAAGAAAATGCATTCAAATAAGCAATAGAATTCTATCTAAATAATGTAAGGGTTAAAATATCCAAGGAAATGAATATCCCTTTCTTTTTCGTAGAATTTGATAGGCTGCCTCATACAAAGCAAGAATTCAAAGCAATGATTCTTTCAATTTCTTTTTGCGTACAGTTGTTCATTTTGTATAACAATCTTTTGACCGGTATAGATCTATGTTAAGAAAACGAAATTATCAAATAATAATTAAATCGTATATACTTAACATAATGCTTATATGATACTTATGTGGCCGATTCGATAAAGCAACAGGACAATAGAGACGATCAATAAATAAATCTTTGTTATATGTTGTTTAATTTCGGAAGCAGACAATGAATACATGTGCTATTCTGTTTATTCCATCTTATTATCTATTTCGATAATAAGTTGAATTTGAAATTTAAAGGAATGCTTGAATGATAAAATTGTTAAATGGCTAGGTTTATTGATTTGAAGAAAAATGCCTCGTCGATTTGTCGCGAGCGAAAAAATTATAAACACAAAAATCGCGAGCGGAAAAATTATAAACACACCCTAAGGTAGCGTTTAACCTCCTTAGGACAAAAGAAGAGACACGTTTTGTAATCGGAAGATTTTCAGGGGATGTTAAATCTCAATATATTTTTAAAGACAATGGCTTGCATTATTTATTTGTGCATTCTGTCGTAAGAAATAAGGGAATGGAATTCAGAAGGAGTTGTTTCATTGTTATGTGTGTTCGTGAATATATAGTTTTTGTTCGCGAATACTTTCTATATGTAACACTTGTCACATGACACCTCGTTGTAGACATTCGCGATAAGATGCTAAGGACTGCATTCCACATGTTAACACAAAGGCGTCATGCGAATAGTCTTTTATTTCAACGAAAACTAATTGATAAGACATTGTGCATTTTATGAAAAATCTGCACGAAAATAGTAATAAGATATACAGTAGCATGCGCGTGTCCTATATATACGTGTTTTTGTAATTAAAGAGCTGTAAATGCAAAATAAACATATTTTGTTACGTATCATGAATACTAAATTTTATTGCATATGTGCTCATATATAAGAAATGTGCCACATAGTGCACTCAAGTAGGCCATGCAAACTTTTTGTATGGGAGGATGGAGATGGGGAGTTAGAGATTATATACGGTATATACAGTATAATGCAATGTTCAGACCATCCTCGTATATCCAAATATTACAAATAAAATCAAATTATATACTATTTCCTTTTTTTTTACAGAGCCCACGGCAACCCGACCGCCTGCCCCTGGCTGTGCAGCGAACATCGAATTCCAATGCAACGACGGACAATGCATTCCTTCGGACCGCGCTTGTGACGGACAGTACGATTGCGCAGACCGGTCCGACGAGTTTGATTGCTGTGAGTATTTGGGGTCATTTTTTTTTTGGCTTCAGATTATTTCAAAAATTGGTATAAAGGAGAAACAAAATTCTGACCCATATCTAGAATTCCCCCTTCTCGCAATTATTATTGATTAGAATCCATGTAAGAGGCCAGTATTCTCGCATCTAAATGTTATAAAAGCTCCATACATGTATATTTATGTAGCAAAGATTCGCGTATTCGTCGTTTGGAAACGATGACAAGATATCACAAATCGATTCATAACCCCAAACATTTGCCGTAAAAACGACACATTGCAGTGAGGGAAAAAAATGGTAAAGTAAATAGGACATTTTCTTTAGCTAAAAGCTGTACTTCCAATACTCTGTTTTTGCGTATATCTTTCAACTTTTTATCAGACGTTTCCTCTTCTTGTCTCTTACATGTGTTGGTCCCAATTTCGACATAAGTATTTAGGAAACAAAAACACATCTTGTTGGTTTTTTGGTTTGACATTAAATAATTCCAAGTACATCATGCCAGACTCAAACGGATATGCCTGTTGGGGGATACGTTTTTGCCCTTTTTGTAAAGTGTTTGAAATATTTAAGAGTTAAACAGATGGAAAGAAAAGTAGGTGGTTGTCTTGCACTTAAACTGTCAACCGTGAAACTAAAACTGGGACTGCATGCAGATGTGTTTTGGCTGCTGGTGGGTTTAAGGTTTTTATGTAGACCGAAGGGGATGTCTGTTTTGTATGTCACCTCATTACAAAACCGGGCGATTGGTTTTTTTTACAAATAAAGAAGATGCCTCGAGATTGCGTTGATAGTGTTTATATATTATGATATGTAACAGTGCATTTATGGTTGGCAAGACTTTTAGAAGTGCATTATGTAACAAGACAGAAGCTTTCTCTATGTAGAGATTAGATTACCGGGACCTTTCTCTCTCCTTCTCCTGGTTCTGGATCTCTATAGCTCTTCAATCTTCCTATCATGTGTCCGAACTATATCTTGCATCGAATGGGATGTAACATCGATTTGTGAACAATATCTATGGCAATCTTCTATAATCAGATACAAGATCCCCAAACCCTTCACGACCTTTATATACAGTCACTTGCTTTCATTTGGAATATTTAGTTGAGGGACCCGTGGATCTGTCATATCTGGAATTACATTAATATATTTGATTGTGGAACATACTACAGGGTCTTAGCTTCAATTTGATATAACTTCAATTTGATATAACTTTTACTGTTTTCGACTGAGTGGTTGCGAAACAGTACCTGTTTCTTTGACGAGGGTAAGGGATTAAAATTCACAAAACAGTAAACGTTAAATTAAATTAAATATTCAAAATTAAAGCAGGTGACTGTACAAACCCCCAGTATTGCAAATTGCCCTTATACATGTATGTTTTCAGACAACTACGATTGCGATTTCGGCGAGTTCACTTGTGACAGCGGTGACTGCGTTCCCGAGAGTCTCAGGTGTGACGGCACCGACCACTGTCGAGATGGCTCGGACGAGTACGACTGCCGTAAGTTAGAATTTCTTAATTGAAATGGTTGCAATGAAACGTGTTTTGAAAACCAAAAGTTTTATAGATTGATAATTAGGGTGTGGACTTCGGATGACTTTTGGTCAATGCTATAAGGTATGGCGTTTTATTTTCCGCGTGACATTGGACAAATTATCAGATTATTTACCTCGGCATGGCGTCATTGAAACAGGTCAGTTGGAAACGGTGGCTTGTTAGAGCCTAATGGTGATAAATTAACATAGGTTTGACCGCCAGGCAACGCCTTTCCAAGTTCTACGGTGGTCTATATTTGTTTATATTATTTTAGGTCTATTCCATTTGACAACATCGTTTTGTAGTGCGTCCTCTTTACTATAAAGTCTCGACATCAAAATAATATCAACGACGTCGCTTTAACATCGCTCATGCAACTTTGTAAATGAAAGCGACATCTCAATATTTTTTTTGTTGTAAAACAACGTTCTTTATTTTCCAACGTTATCCTCACAAACTCTCGCCGAATAGGGCAACCTCCCTAGACGAGTAGTATGTAACACTAGATATGGAGTGGCCACTTTTTCTATTCGTAGTTAGTACTTGATTCTATTTCAAAGATTTATGGATTCACTCTTACTTTGTTTGGGTTTGGGTGCTGGGCCAAAATAGACCATTGGTCCAGTAACCCAATGAAACAATATTCATTTCCAATTTACATGTATACTAAAACAGCTAGAACTAAGGGTGATGTCAGTGTTAAAAGGTAATTTTCGTCAAATATTTTATTCCGTAATCCTGTGTTCCCATCAACTTCACATCTACAAAGAGAACCATCGAGATCGTACGATCTGTTGTATTTGAAAAATAAAAACAATACTCGAATTAGAAAAAAATAAGCCATAAGCAGTATTGTCTTTTGTATTGAAGCCATCAAATTGCACATGGTGCATAGTCATATAATTATACACGGATAAGTGAAAAGCCGGTTAACGCCTTTATGCATGAAAGCCTCCCAAGTTATATTTTCCTCACATCATTGATACGCAAACTGTAACAATATTTTATATTCTTTTGAACTTCTCTTTTCGATATGTGGCGTCGAAAGATTATCGACTTTGTTATGAATGGTTTATTTGTCTGTCTGTCTGTTCGCTCCGATTTAGTGTCTGTACTTGAGAAACTCTTTGTTGAAATCGCGATCCATTAGTGTAGTTTTATCTTAATTGGGTTCAGATATCGAATCAGTCATAGGCCAAATACGAAATATAGGTCTACGGAGCTATCGCTAAACACGGGTTTGTAGAAGCGTATGAATGTATATGCTACTAGAAACTGTTGCGTCTTTCTTCCTCACATACACATTCTCTCTCTCTCTCTCTCTCTCTCTCTCTCTCTCTCTCTCTCTCTCTCTCTCTCTCTCTCTCTCTCTCTCTCTCT
>LQRL01104412.1:13659-24818 GCA_001703475.1 Hydroides elegans | reverse complement strand
GGAAATGAAGAAAGCATCCCATGAGTATATGTGTTTCAAAAAGTGATTTATTTTACATGATATGACATCCCCTTTTGCCTTTTTCCCATAATCAGTCGTTTGGTGTACCCATGACCTCATTGGTTTTCTCGCTACCCCGCCAGCAACAAACATGAAACATGTCCTAGCTTGCACAGATGAGTCATAGGGCGGGGAATACCCACAACATGTTTCAGCTTGCACTGATGACGTCAGCGCAACAAACATGTTCACGCATGCACGGATGAGTCATAGGTCCTGGATCAGCCATACTTACACTACTCCCTATCTCACAAGGGTCCGGCTATTATCTGTATTTAACATTAAACATACATATAAAAAGTATAATTGTATATTTTCAAAAAATTCTGTTGACGGGGTACTCTTATTTTTCATATTTTACAGAGAATCATCCTTTTGTTATCAACTTAGGAACTCAGTCAGTATAATTTGAATAGACTCTACATCTATATTGTGCTACGAAAAGATTTTCCTATAATAGTAAGAGAGATATCTTATCCTACCGGAAAATATCCTCCTTGGTACATTGACATAGGGAACAGCCTGTCAGGGTGGAATATCATTTCGAAAGGTAGATACCAATATTTATATGCAGTGAGAAAATGCTTTGATAGCAATCCGGAAATATATGTTCTTGCTGTCCTATAGTTTTCGGATTTGGCCAGACCAATGGTGATATCCAGATCTAGATGGGTTTATCATGTAAACATATTATGAACTGAATTAATCTTCTACTTCTCAAGAACTGGAAGAAATGGACGAGACATCACTACTCTTTCGAACTATAACAAATTATTACAATTTATTCCATTTATTACATTTATCGAATACCATTTGAAGCATGACGGTAAAATATATTTGACTCAAAACCAAGTTCTATAAAGTTTTACGAATAAAGCTTCAATAATTCAATAGATTATAAACAGTATCTGTATAAAAAAAGAAAGATGCAATGTACATTCACCAAGTTTCTTTGCAAACTCATCCTCGAAAAATGTTGCAAGACTTCGCTTTTGAGGATCAACTCTGCGAACCAACTGGTCCTGATATAGACATAGGGTAACTATATGGTAACCAGGGCCAAACCCTAAAGGGATAATATATATGTACATGATAATGCATATATTTTATTGTCTGTACATTTTCATACATCTATGATCTATATATTGCATATGGATATGAATTTTTGATTTTATCTGTATATTACATATGTATATACATGTAACTGCTTTATGTGACGGGGCTATAACAACGACGGTTTCAGCCTGGACCTGTGTTTTTCGATAGAAATTACACCCGTCTGGCTGTGTGCTGTCGTGAGATTTTTTTTTCAAATGATTCATCCCAAGTTCCATATTTAACAATTTTAAAATAATGTTTCACGGATATGATATCTTATTATGATATGGTAAACTATCCACATTGGTCTTATGTATTGTAAATAGGTTTTTAAAGCTGTAAATATCCAAAAACAATGTCTTTAGTTTAATTAACACGCATCTCAATATGATGCAACTAGGCTCACATGAGACCGTTCAAATTTGAATGTATAATCAAATTAATATCGCTGGCATTTTGTATATTCTAATCAACAACCCCCCCCCCCCCTAACAATTCGCCGCGATGGATAGCAGCTCGATTTTTTTTTTCAAAAATGCCTTTCATATTTTACCACTTCCATAAAATAATAACTTAATCATATATCATTGCCAGGAAAATCCGTCAGGCATCATTATATTTCAACACACCAGCACCCTTTCAAAAAGCAATGAACAAAGCAACCTAATTTTAAACATCTCTGTTCTATATGAAACGCATAAAGCGTTTATGGTTTAGTGCATTTGCAACATACCGAATCCAATTGATGAACATTTGATGGAATTCGAAATTTGAAAGAGGCATACCTAGTTTCCACAAGGGCTTGGCTTGTGCCAGAATTGTCGCAGTCTTTTCTGGCTCATCTAACATATCCCTGAACTTTATGGGTGGATCCGTGTATGGTATGCCTGCCTGATATCAAAATGTATATTTCTGTTCACTTATTATCTACGATCTTTTCGTTCACGAAAATTTCGATGGTATTATACCAATTTGAGTTTTTTTTAATACCGTTTTTTTGTCCGACACTTTTCAAAACGTAGAGACCGAAACACACTATAAAATGTGTATTGATTCATCGAAGACATACTCAAAATGGGGCATGTGAAGTTAGAATGGCTATTCGTGCAGTTTCGTTCCTTTTATATATAGTTGAGAAAACAATCTGAAAACAATCATTTTATTGCATTGAAATTTCTAACTTCACAACTATTTATCAGAGCTATCAATATTAAATGTGGCTAATTAGGAAACCATTTCCTTATGTAATCAAAAATCGCAGATACTTGCGCTCTATGAGCATTTTATCCATCTTGTTTACATTTTCATTACATCTACATTCAAGCTGATGGATGAACCCCACCGCGCATAAAGATACTTTTGTGGATTTAGGCGTTTCGATGACATCCACTCCAAATGTAAAATGCATGTTTTATTATATTTCGAATTCTAATCGGGCTTTTGATATAAATGTTTTTTTTTTTCATGAAAATAATCATTTGAGTTGACCAATCATTTTAAACTGTAAGCAAGAATAATCGGTGCTGAACCCTTATTTCTCCACTACTATTCTATTTGGCTAAACATACCTGATGGCTCATAAGCTGCACCAATGTCACATCTTGTTTTCCATTTTGCGCAAATTCGGGCCAATATTTTGATACTGGACTATTATAGTCAAGAAGTCCCCTGAAATAACCACAAGCGATTTTATATATTTCCAACGAAAACTATATAAGAACGTCTAAGAAAATAGTTTAGAATAGTAATTTGCTTAATTATTTATGGTAAAAATGGATGTAAAATCATTGTTAACATTGTTTGTGATATATATTTATATATATATTATTTTTATATCATGATTGATAGATACCTCTCGACCAGTTTTGCAATCACCAAGGCACCGAGAGCTTTCGTTGCTGAAAACATATGCACCAGTGTGTTGTTGGATAGAGGAATAAATGCTTCTTTATCTGCATATCCCGCTACAGATAAAAATAAAAATTAACGGTTATGTGTAAGCTCTACTCATGGTACGATGGATGTATGGATTTTATGTACCGTGATTACCGGTGTGTTACCCGCACCGGTGTATTACCCACACCCCATGAAAATCAAGAAATATGTTTCAGAATCCTGTGTATGACCCGCACCGGTGTTTGATGATTTGCTGCAAAGTGTATATTTCACCCTAGAACCAACCCAATACAAATACCTTACATATGCTTATAGCAATTGATTTTCCCTTTTAAAAACGGAAAGATATTGTACAAGCTCGTATTTACGTTTTTTATTGCTATTGTGTAGATTAATCTTCACAAAATTAAACTTTATTTTACATGAAATTTCAAAATCGAGCGATTTATGTTTTTGAAATCGATGTATTACCCGCATCCTTGTATAACCCGCACCTATGTGTTTTGTATGTAAAATCGGTGTATAACCCGCGGGTTATACACCGAATTACGGTATGGGTATGCAGTAAAGTTGATTCCAAATTTATAAATCGAGTTCTTTCATTCAAAAATCAGAATCAGATCGTCATTCATCTCGTTAAAATCAGAGTGACCAATTTTCGAATGCACAGTTTTGCCGGTTCCGATGGGTTCAGTTTATTGAAGTTCTGTTGTAAAAGACTAGCAATGATTGGAATAATTAAATGTATCATACCAACAGCTTCGAAGACAAGCGCACCCTTGTGGTAGACAGCAAATGTTCCTGCATCATTCAGATCCGATTCAAATATTTGCCTGAAAACAATCCGGAGTTATAAAGATTTATACGAAACTCTGGACATGTGCTAGGTGAGTAAACTGTCATGTATATGTTTCACTCTTAATTTCACACAGAGCCGGTACGATGAAAATGTAGAGTAAATTGTGTTCATTTTTGGTTTAATTGATTCAATCCTTCAGTTGTCAGTTATCGACACGCTGAACTTCTGAATACACGCTGAACTTCTGAAAAATTAATATCTTACTTGAATGTCTCTGCTAAAGTTTCCCACCCAGGAGCGGCAAATATTGTCATCGGTTGTTCACCTTTCGAACTCCAGTACATGTAGCCAATTGCAATCACGCAAATGATAACGATTGAGCTTAACTTTTTCATCATCAAAATATCTCCCACGACAAATGTCGAAATGTTTTGAAATATTTTTATATATCCTTGTATACTTATAAATATGGAATGATGCATTTTCAACATAATGAGATATGATTATATGTATGTGCATACGTGTTTTATATCGTGTGAGCAAACCGTTTATGCTTGTAGAGTCGATTTCTTTCATGTCCTTTTTGCTTTTACAAGCACCAGTTCTTTTGTGGATATACAATATTCAAGCTGTTAACACATTTGTTACATATTCCTTAACGTACAATGTACAACTTTCTATGAAGTTCAAAAAGACATATTTTGTATAAGCTTCCCCTTATGCGTCTTCCTGTCTTTTATTATGAAACTGGAATGTTAATAATCTATGAGCCGTAATATAATATTAAAATAATGATACACTTCACTTTCTATATATGTCTGCTTAAACCCGTGATTGTAAAGGAGTGTTCACGCAAAAAAAGATATCCTAAAATTTGCGTGAACAGAGGGGATAAATTGCGATGTTTTTATACAAAAGTGGCTTCCGAAAATATGGGGTTTCGTGCTATTTTCTGAGCTTTTTTGTATGCGTGAACAAGGCCTAAGGGTTTATCGGGAAACGCAAGGATGCACCGAAAAAAAGGTGTTGACATCTCGTCGAAAGCTCAATATATGTATAGATTTGTGATTGTTGTTTGAATAACTAGATATATTTTTCAATTGTTTATATTGGTTTGAGATAAGCGGAATATCATTTTATTATTTTTCTTATGTTGATAAAGTGATCGTTAAAAAGATGCGTGCTAACAATTTTAATAAATTGCGTTCACTTTGTTTAGTCGATTTATTTTTCAATTTCGATAGTAGCATTTAGATCACATGGTATATTTTGTGCAACAAGAAAAAACAAATTGCATTTGAATTCAAAGCAAACTGAAGATGTAGCTTATTGCATCTTTAACGCCCATTTCTACCCATTTGATTTTTCTTATCTCTGTGTAAACAACAACAGAGTCAATAAAAAAACGGGATATTTGATCCATATTCCTCCCGATATTATACAACTTTATTTCAAATTTAAGTTTATGTACATAAACATATGATTTAAAAAACATAACTCTAATTAATGTTTCATTAGAAAAATATATTATGAACGTTTTATTGCAATTTCTCAATCACTTATACAAGTCTCTGATACATCAGCCAATCATTTGTTTTCCTTCTTCAGCCGAGCGACAACATCATAGACGGTGTTCGTCAGGGCGACATATCTCGGGTCATCCAACATATGATGTCCATGGTAGTTCGTAAGGAATGCCCAGCCGATTTCATTGTCAATATCAGCGAACGCCATTTGGCCGCCAGCTCCTGGTGTTCCAAAACTGTAGCCGCCCTATGAATAAATGGAGGTCATCATTTAAAAAATACAATGCATGGTTCCAGCCCCGTGCTCCATCTGGTCTATCTAGATAGCCGCCTGGTTCTTTATTAAGAATGTGAATATACAATAGCTGCTACTTGTCACCATTCAACGAAATATGTGTACTTCACTAAACCATTACCGTTAGAAATGAGTACTTAACCATTACCGTTAAAGAAATGATTACCAAACCAACTTGTATCGATGAAATACGGTTTTTATTGAAAGACCCGAGCCCCGAAGTTAATGGAATATAGACTTGGAATGCCAGTCTATCCGTCCATCTCTCCGTCTGTGATTGCTTTTTTGTAGGTGCTTTAAGTTTTAAACTGGGTTCGTAGTCCTGGTTATACGATCGATAGAATCGTGTTTTACAATTTTTTCCTTGTTCTACTTACGGTTGGAGTCGGTATAAGCATCACTCCTCTACTGTAAGTAATATTGTCAGCGCTCAAAACCAGATCAGTTCCACCAGTAATGGGTTCTCTCAGTTGCTGGATTTGTTTTTCTATATAAAAAAGCATTTGAAAATATGTAAAAAAAGAAGAAGAAAGACACGTCGCTTATACATGCAACCGACCCTTAAATGAATATACAACTGTTATAAAACATTTATTGAACAAAGATATTTTTTTAAATTTCTAATGTTATTTTACTGCTTTGATTACCTGTATGTTATTTACTTGGAAACTACGGTTCTCAGCAAAAGTCAAACATGAAACTTTATAATTCGCATTATCATTTTGTCGCGGAGAGTGTTTTGAAAGTTTGTACTCCGATCAATAAAGATGAATAATTGCTCTACCTTTGAGGACTACTTTTCCGTCCAGTTTACCATCTCTGGCAAGGGCACCATACAATTTCGCTAGAGCCCGTGCAGTTGCGAAACCATTGGCCGAGGCGTTCGGTACTTCCCGAAACCAAGGATTATTAGGTGTAAAATCCTGCAATGGCAAAACGCGGTTGAAATATTCCAATGCATCAATAAACACTGCTATTCTGAATTTATAAACTAGAAAACATTCAAGGCTATTGTTTAACAGATGCATTTATAAGCTTTAGATGCATGATTTGATAGGTTAACGATACCCAGTGAAATAAATGCGGTACACTATAAATAGACATCCAGGCCCCTTTCTTGAAGTTTGAATTGTGATGATTGACTGTGATTGAATAAAATTATGTTTTTTACCGATAATGCACTTATTCCTTTTTAAAAGATATTCAAGCATCCTTAAAGTAATGGGTAGTTCAGCACCCGAAAACTACAGCTACATTAAACAACGGTGGTCTAATTCTAGAATTCCGAGTGACTCAACCAATTTCTATTCCAAATATTGAATACATTAATTACCGGTAAATATCCTACTTGCGTTACTGACATAGGGAATAGTCTTTCAGGGTGGAATATCAGTTCATATGTGAGATACCAATATTTATATGCAGTGAGAAAATGCTTCGAAAACAATCCTGAGTTATATGTTCTTGCTGCTCTGTAGTTTTCGGACAACGGTAAACCAATAGTGATATCCAGACCTATGGACAAAATATATGTATGAGTTCATATAAACCATGGAATCATTCATTGAAGTGTTTGATAAATTCTAATAGTTTTTTCCTTATGACTGAAAGTTCATCGAAAGCTTAATTAAATCACTTTTTGTTTCTTGTATTGCAGATCTATTCAATATTGAGTCTTAATTATTTAATGGGTCCAAATTCGTTAGTTAATTGAACATACTTTGGTGTCCAAAACAAGCATACACCAATTGTTTTTTATAACAGCTAGATTTTTAAAACGTTTATAATAATTTAGCTAAATTATTAATACAGCATACCAAATTTCTTTGCAAATTCATCCTCGAAAAACTGTGCAAGGGTTCTCTTTTTTGGGTCAACTCTGCGGACTAATTGATCCTGGTACAGGCAAATGGTCAATGTATGGTAACCAAAGCCAGAGCCTGTAACGAAAGAATATCTTAACATTAAAATGCATTTATTTCAGATTACACTGGATATCCTCTTAGAAATACAAAATAAATTTATTTTTCTTCCATGAAGGTATAAAAGAACAACCAATTGAAGGGCTCCGTGCAACAATGTGTTAAGTCGACTTAACATGTTTCGCTAAAATGTATGGCAAAGTGCCAAGTATTAGCTGATCCATGTTATATACTTAAATTATTCTAAAGAATCAATGCGGTCATAATTATTTCATCATTTGGCTACTTGGCAATTCTTATATAAATGACCAATTTAAAAATATTCACTGCCTCTTTTCTCAAAACGTCAATTTCAGACTTAACACATTGTTGCACGGAGCCCTTCAATTCATAAAATTTCCCAATTAAAACTTAATGTGAAAAATCATAGTTGTTGTTTATTATTTGCTATGTTTATCGGCTAAGGTTAAATCTAAATAATGAGCATTATTGTTTCGAAATTCGAAATAGATGTGTTCATACCAGGTTTCCACATCGGTTTGGTTTGTGCCAGCAGCTTTGCTGTCTTTTCTGGCTCATCTAACATATCCCTGTATTTCATTGGTGGATCCGTATATGGTACACCTGCCTAAAATCCAGCATTAAGTATAATGTACGTGTAGCATACATGTAGTATGTTCCTATGTTTTGTATTATATATAACCAACCTATGTATGTTATCGAATATTATAATATAATTTCGATTAATGTTTAAGCATATTCTTTCGGATTTGTCATAAAATGACGCATTGTTATTGTTATACTGCGTAAAGTATGTTTTGCAGTATATCGGCATGATTAGACCTCAAGGAATAGTGTGTTTCCGGATAACTTGCACATATGCTAACTGTTTATATTTTCAAAACAATCCTAATAATACCTGATGGCTCATAAGCTGCTCCACTGTCACATCTTGCTTTCCATTTTGTGCAAATTCGGGCCAATATTTTGATACAGGACTTTTATAGTCGATCAATCCCCTGAAATTTCCAATGATGAGATACATTGAATGCATGATTCTTACATTTATGTTGTTCATCTAATTACTCACACAATTAGTGTAAACCATACTTGTTACCTTTCTACAAGCTTTGCAATCACCATAGCGCCGAGGGCTTTTGTAGTTGAAAACATTTGCACAAGGGTGTCGTTAGACAATGGAATGACCGCTTCTTTATCTGCATATCCCGCTACAAGCAGAGAAGAGTAAATTTTAAAATACTTTAAAATCGACGTGGGCAGTAGATATGTTTAAAATGCATTGGTAGCGAGGAGTTATAAAACAACTATGAATTAGTATTCTTTAGGATTTCAGAAGATGGAGATATTGTTAAGATGAAATTTATCTTTACTGCGGTGGTCTCAACGATGAACTTATAAAACAGAATTATGGACCCTACATGTACATACCGACGGCCTCGAATACAAGCGAGCCCTTGTGGTAGACAGCGAATGTGCCTGCATCGTTTAGATCCGAATCAAATGTTTCTCTGAAAGGTTATCAAGGTTTTTAACGAAAATCTACAATCTCATGCATAAAAAAATCAATATAGATGAGCTCATGAATGTTTATATTTTTCTAACATATGCATTAGTTGCGATGAGCTCGTGAACGTCTCCTTTATCTAGAATGTATTGATCAAATTATTTTTCTAGCATACATTGCAATGAAGTAAACAATAACTGTTAATAATTAAATCATTCTGAGAAACTGCAGAACGTCATGATTATCCAATTACCTTTGTCTTTTACATATTTAAATATGAAGCATAAAATGTAAGCATATGTAATATAAATATATTGTAAGCATACTTTTGTTGCATTTTCTATACATTTTTTTATCAAGCAATGCATAAGTATAATGCATACTCTTTGTTAAATCACATACAACATTATGTTCTCAAAATGCCCGTTTTATATTACAAAAATACTAGCCGACATTATAGAGAATATTTTACCTGAATGTCTCTGCGACAGCTTCCCATCCAGGGGCGGCAAATATTTTCTTTGGCTGCTCACCCTTTGAATTCAAATACTGGTATCCTATAGCAACGAGACATATAATCACAATCGATGTTAACTTTTTCATTTTTAAATATTTATTCCCATCCACAAAAGTCAAAGCAAAACACTGTTAGGATGCAAAAATATTAGTTGATGCGCTAGTTGTAAGTACAGGTAAAAAAGAGTATTCAAGCACCATTTGACATGGTGCAAATTAATGACACCTACAGTATGAATGGATATTACCAATGGACTCAATTAGGAAATTAATTACTTATGTCCGGCTGTAATTAACATATAACATTCGGTTTCGCGTCATTTTAAAACATCATATTTGGGAAATAAGTGCTTAAAAAACTTATGATGAAGCAGTTTTTGTTCTAAAATTAATATTAGAGCACGTATCTTTATTACAATAGGGTGTCTTCGTTAGTTTGAGGTGAACTGTGAATAAACCTTTATCTTGTTAAACAAAGTGTGTTTTCCACTTAAATATCCACTTGACAAACTCAGTTTGAGTGGCATAATGTATAACAGTCTAGATCATGTACATGTATATCAGTCTGGCTTTCAGTATGCATACCTTAAGTCATAATAACAAATTAATTCAGGGCTTCTAGATAGAATTTATCGATCAAATTTTCGTTCCCCATTATAACAAATCGCTCCGTCGCATAATTGAGGAGCTAAATGCTTTAAAATATGCTGCTAAATGCTAAATAGTTACTGCTAAATGCTTGCGATAATTGGCCGCTAGATTACGGCCGAGACATTGTAGCAAGGACTCCAAGCATTATGTGATCACACCCAAAACAATTAAAGAAGCTCTCGTCGAAGCCAAAACATCCGTTTTTACAAATTTCGTCCTCGCTACAGCCGCCGATCATTCAAACGCACACCATGTGAGGGCGTTATATGTATTCGTACAAATGTCTAACTACCGTGTTAGGACTGAACTGACTGGTTGTTAGGCTAACGTTTCTGTGGAAAAGCTATCGCATGGCAAAATCTGTTGCACATACATAGGGACTGGATCCATAGATTCTAATTCGGCGTTTGATACTCCGGCGCGACTCCATAATATACCTTAGGTCCATCCTATGTCATAACGTCGATGCTGTCAATGATGAAATATATTTTATGAAAATATAAAACAGTGTGGAAAAAAGCATATACGTTACAGTGTTAATTCTCTAATGTAGTAGGAATCTAGATAGAAACGGCCTCAAAAAAGCTGCAGAATTTCGAAAATGTTCGTGTGGTGTCTAGACCCCTAGATCATGGTCACGGACGACCCTATACGTGGGGACGTCTCTATAAACATGTAAGTCACATAAATGGTGAAAGGTCTTCTAAACATTTAATACTTTTTTATGGGAAATTTTATGGGTGTGCCGGTTCGACAGATGGATGGTTCGGATAGGTTACGTTTGATGCAAATCTTTTTCAAATTCTCAATTTAATTTTGATATACATATCACTCACACGTTTGATCATTGTACTCATTAAAGTTGGATATG
>LQRL01104411.1:13892-28568 GCA_001703475.1 Hydroides elegans | reverse complement strand
TTTGTGGGGGGGGGATGAGTTTGGGTAAGGGGGATCACCACTTCATCTCCTCTTAGATCACGCTTATATAGGTATTGGCAACCACCTCTATGCTTCGAATCTGGATCCGCCACTGGCACTGCTATATACAGGGAAATTTTGCGACTGTTTTTTTTTAATTGAAGTGCAATGCAGACGTGACATAAAAGCAAACCTAGACTTAATATACAACGGTAGCATATCAGTGTACTGTGTGATATTTTATTTACTATATTGAGCCACCTGTTGCAAAAGCGAATGATTGGAAAAATCCGAAAGATTTGTGCACAAATAGAAATATTAGACCTAAGATTTATCTCGATATTTACCCATGAGTTACTGGACTGAGATATTACGAGCTGTCCGGTTTATAGATCGGTAGAACTATACAAAGATTTGAGTGAATGTGTATCGTTTCTATTACATGTATAAAAAGAACAACATGTACATTTGTACTTCAAAACAAATGATTGATAATAAAATAATGATATATTGATTTCAGGATCTTGCCAAATACAAGAAATGGAAGTATTTTATCAACCTTACTGGTCAGGAGTTTCCTCTGCAAACCAACTGGGAACTTGTTCAAACTCTTAAGTCATATAAAGGTGCCAATGATATACAAGCTGTAGCGTTCGATATGTAAGTATGAAATATATTTATACATCTGCTGGTTTCCTTTTGAATGCAGTCAAACTTAACGAATTTAAACAGCTTATGAGCCCTTTTTACATAGGGCCTTCAAAGCTGTCACATAGATTTCAGATTCAATAAAGTGATTATTTATAGCAAGACACCCTACTGAGGACGAAACATGCAAAAGAAAACATTAAAACCCTTTAATCGTTTTTGCGAGTTGGGCTTGAGAACGAGTTTTCCATAATTTATGCATCTCACCATCTAATCAATCTAATTTTTAAAAACATATTTCACCCCGTAGCCTCCCTTCACCCGTCCGCGAGCGTCTCAAATACAGCTACATCGAACGCGAGCAACCCGCTATGAATGGCTCGGGGGTTCGAACCCGCACACTCAAGCACCCATTTCCACATAATGTCACGTGGGCCAAAGGTCAGCCACATATAGCCGTGTCGAGACGGTTCGTGGAGTTTCTGCTATATGATAAGGTTAGTTTTGAAACGCCATCTTAAAAATAGGAATGCTCTACAGAGAGCTCTAGACATCAAGATGCGTATACCTTTAATACTAAGTTTAAAAAGAGTCATGTAAATAAATAATATTCCCTTTAGCGATGAATTGATCAAAGTTCATGGCCATATATATAGCAATTTATTTGAATTTGTTAAAACATTGTGTCTTCCATGATATAAAAATAGAAGTAGGGCTGATTGAGCCGTCCGTAATACCGACGCAATTGAATCCACATTCAACCTCATATGTACAGTTCAAACCACTTCTAATTGGACAACTGAAACGAATCAACGAATATATTGATACGAATAAACGAAACCAAAATTGATACGAATAAACGGAAATTTTCATACGGATAAATGAATAAACGAATTTGATACAAATAAACGAATTTGATATGAATAAACGAATAAACGAATTTAATACGAATAAACGAATCTGATACGAATAAACGAATTGGATACGAATTAACGAATGAACGAATTTGATACGAATCAATATATTTGATCACGAATAAACGGGGGAACGAATAAACAAAAGAAATGATATGCATTAACGCTAATTTTGATGCGAAAGATTCTGCTTACGACAGTCCAATTTTAGAAGTGATGTTAACTGTACACGAAAAAAAAAACAAAACAAAAAACATACCCTTCTACCAATATGCATCTCATAACCTAATATATAAATTTGCTTTATTCCATATATGCAGGTAGCCCAGGATCTGCGTGAATGGGTGTCGGATACAGGCCACGCCAGTGAGCATTTATTCAATCCCCTCCAACTCAGCCCTCAACTTGGGGTGCCCGGTGCCTATACTGGTGAGTAGTCATTAACAATGCATTAATATCTGATCGCGAACAAAATACTTTTAATAAAATGTATAACTGATACCTCGAAGTACTCGATGAATATACAGCGGCCCTACTCCATATAATCATGTTGTTGACTTTATGAATGTTTTGCGAGATAGGAATTTCAATGTTCATTGCATACTTCAGATTTTACTTGTAGAATTTTTGTGGGGTTGATATTGAAGTTAGCTTAAGTAAGGCTAAAGTGGGCTTGTTTGACCTGTTATTTATAAAACTTGAAGGTGGCGCTTTTACATCTTGTTTTTTTTTTATGCAGGCAAGAACCGTCGAACGGGCGGTCATGCTCGCCTCAAAATCTGGGACGGTGATAACCGCGCTTCGTGCCACGGCAAATATTCCAGAAGCATTTGTATAATCAGCATTCGAGATCTGTGGCAATTGGACAAGACATCGAAAATGTTTGTCAACAAACTGCATGCCAATTATAACCCGTTGGCTTATTCGTGCCTGGAAGAGCGCATATTTGAGAATGTGAAAGGGGACGTTATGGGGGAGAAGCGGCTGGATTTGGGTGTTTATACAAGAAGTGAATTTGTGATGCGCCATTTAACATGAAATGTGTCAAATAATATTTTTCTTATATATACATGATATATAAAATGCATATGTATCTATAATCTTTATTTTATTTTCATACATTTAACAAACGAATAAATGCAGAACGACAATGCAGGTGTTAGTAAGTTAATCAAACATCACTCGTATAGGATCTTTGCTTACAAATCAAATGCATAACAAATTACAACACATTTGAAAACACATATAAAATTCTCTTCATACACTCGCCATATCATAGCCCTTTCACTATCGGTTGTATTTATCGCGTCTATATACGATTGATTTTAGCGTCATTTGGCGAAAGGTTTGTCAAATGGCGAGAATTGTCATAAAGAAACATATGGTTTCAAGATATCTGAAATCCTAAAAAAAAAAAGAAAAAATATAGACGAAGACATAATGTGACACGAAATCCACGACAACCATTTTCCGATAATTGCAAGAAAAAATTAACCTTATTCTATAAATCGAATCTCATTTGAAATAAATACAAAATCTTTATTTTTCTATAGAACTCTATTGTGAAACAAGAACGTTATACAACACTTGTTGAAACGTGGAAGTGATCATTTTTATTGGTTAAAAAACATAAGACGCATTTGAAAACAAATATACAAAATGATACCGAAAAATATATTTTGAAATATGAAAAATACCGAATGTTAAGTAACAAAGTCGAAACATAATCTAACAAATCCAGGATGAATATTTAAATACCTTTGAGGTCAAACAACGCATATAAATGATATATCAATGTGAATAAACATTCGTAACATTTATATTTAAATCGTTTTTTTTTTTCTAAGCTTTATCAGCTATTACAGCAGCCATGTATATGAAATAAATCACAAACGTGATCAAACACATCCAAAACAACAGCCGATCAATAATTTTCGCAAACAACTTCCACTCATCCACTATACTCTCCGAGTGCTCCTTGTCCTTTATATGTCCAGTAATCTTCTTCAATTCCTTAAGAACCTCCCCTAATTCGCTATCTCCACCCACTGCTACTATTCTCTTTTCGAGTTTGCGGATCTCCATTGCTTTTTCGGTCAAGGCCAGAGCTGCGTCGGCTTCCTGTTCCGGTCCAATGGCGTTTTCTTCCGGTACGTCCGGGATTTCCGCGGTGAGGAAGAAGACCTTGGCCAGATACTGTAAACAATATGAGCATAGAATGAATGATATGCCTACGATTTTGGCAAGGGCCTGCAAGAAATAATAAATAACTTTCATAGAATTTAAAGTGGAGCATTCGAAATACATATTACCTTCAACTACGTGAAGATATAGACAAAATTCTTCCGTTGGCTTCTTGCCCATCTTTATATAAATGACAAAGTGATAAGTACCAATGCTTGTTTTCTTAGAATTGTTCACCAAACCAGCCTGTGTGCTATAAGTAAGCTCTTCAATTAAATAAACGCTAGAATAAAATGAGATTCTATAGAATGAAGACTCTATAGACTGTAGACTCTACCTTAAAGGCGATGATGCGCAAGATTTTTGGTAGTCGCGAACATGAAGATTGCAGATCGAGGGTCACGGTGAACATAGAGGAGAGGACGGAGATGGTTGCCATACACATGACAAAGATCACCACTTGGCCTATTTGCAAAATGGGAAAAAAGAAAAGAGTAAAAGACTTTAAATTATTGCACGGAATAAATAGGAAAACACGGTTTGTTAGGGGAAACTGCTCGAAAAAAGCTTCAAACGTGGCCAGGGTGTTGACAATATCATATCCTCTTTGTCTCTGTTACACACAAAATATAGAAATCTACCTTTGATGCATTTGAAAAGCTTTCATATCTCATGACACTACAGAATCGTAATAAGTTTCCAATGATTTCGTTTAGCATAGGACAGGCGAAGATTGGGAGGAACTGATACACTCATAACATTCTTGGGCAAAATATTCATACATTGCAATGTCCTGGTAAAATATGCTTACTGATTTTGGGTGTGACATCCGAGTTGACTGGCGTGTTATCCATGATGATGATTTGGAACACCGAGAAGGCCAGGAGCACCGTGATTCCCAAACCAAGCTTTTCTCCGCATCCTGGCGGGACCCAGAACATGGCCAGAGTAACTCCGGAAATGAGGATGATGGGAGCGATGATGTTGAACATGTAGTAGAGAGTCTGTGGGTAAATAAAAAGAGACTGTATTCTATCAGTGGTTGAGTTTTAGGCTTAATACAGCTGTAGATAAATTAGAAAAAAAACTGAGTCTAGACACAATACATTATGCATATCATATGTAGACAATATAATTTATATATAGATAGATCGTTTCATATAACTAGGCTCTATATGTAGACTATTGATATAAATATAGAATCAAATTAAGTTCATGTAAAGGCTTTAAAATCTTACTCTTTAGCAAAGAATCGTTACTATAGCCTAAACAATTCTGTAACAATAGGTTTAAACAAGATTTAATCGTTTTTTTTTTCTGGTCATACTCGCCTTTCGCTTCAGTTCCAACTTGTATGTTAGTCGCGGAACATTGACACCCAAATTGTTGATTTGCTGACGTTTGAAAGAAACTCCTTTAACTTCCCACAATGAATTCTTTTCATAAGTCGTTGTTAGAATAGGCACTTCCGAGAATTGCAGATCAACCTGAAATATGACAAAATATGAAAAAAAGGCGTACTGCATTTATTCGAAATACAGCATACTTTAAAATCGTAAGCGCGTGTTATTACGCTTTAAAAGCGAGAAACAACTACTTTAGATTATACACTTATGACTTACTAGACTCTCAAAGTAAGCCCAGTTCTGCAATTCAATTCCACATTCTTGTTTATCGAACGGGTAATTGGAGATATCGAGCGAGCAAGACGTCTTGAAAATTCCACCGAATTCCCAGTAAACGTGACCGTCTGCCGTGACAATAAGGCGAAAATCCTCTTTGTATGTGCTTTTGTAGTAGCTGTCCACGCTACAAAATCAAAAATTGATATATTGAATTAGATCTTGGCCCATTAGATATTTTAGTCTGAAATAGCGATTAGATACATTCCACTCTTTTTTAGTGATAGTCGAGGTATGTTTAGGTATTAAAGAAATAGCAGCATGCTTCTCCTCATAGCAATTCTATCACTAGTTGTTTAGTCGTTTAGCCGTGCAGTCGTTTAGAAAATTTCGTTTACACGTTCGAATTGTATCGTTTTAGCCGTGTAATTTGTTAGGTTAGGAATGACTTTAACTGTACACTAATTCACATGATTATCCAAGTTTGAATTTAAAGGCATATTGACCAAAGTACGTGATGAGAAAAGAAAATTATCCAACGCCTTGCCTATTGACAATCGCCACATCGGGAAGCCAAATATCCTCTGCGAAAAAGACCAAAGCTTCCACTCCTCCGTATGTTGATTCTGAAATGTTCCACTTCAGAAAAGCATCCCACCATTCCTTTAGAGAAACAAAATATAAAATGTTATCATCAGTTGCAAGAAAATGAATGACGAATTGCTTGTATGGAATTCGTTTGCTCATGTGATGTGGTATTTTTGTCTGCCATCGTTGGATTGATAAACGAATAAATGATGTATTTATTATCATTGGTTTAAAAAACGGAATATAAACATGTTTTAGTTTAAGGTGTTACATTTAATGATTTCTGCCGATGAAAAGGCAATTATCGGAAGTTTCGCGACCTCATATACAAACAAATGTTATTCCAGGCCTTTGTTGGCGTTACAGGGATAGCAGATTAAAATATAATTCATAAACTTTATCTGATTTGTCAATGCTTTCCATAACAGATCAGATTATTCACTAAATGATTATGCATAGCTGTGATATATTTTTTTACCATTAAGGAACAATGAAAGCTTTACATACCAATGAGAAGTATCCAACTACTGTCATAATTTCATTCTTTTCATCCTGCAAAATTTACAAATGGAAATTGAAATAATATAATGAAAACTGAAATAGCAATTCTATAAAAACTAGTTTTTTTATGTTCATTTTTTTGCAAGAGAAATGCATCAGGAATTGATTATTAAACACGTTATTTGACGCTGTCTATCCGGATAACATATTAGTATTCGGGCAAAAAAATCCTACCTGTTTAACAGTCTCATGTTTCAATGTCACCGAAATTGACAATAAAGACTCTTACATGTATGTCATCCAGTCACTTATCAAAACATTGTCTTCTTAAAACAATGAGATACCATTTAAGAGTGTATAAAAATATCAAGAAATGATATGAATATAATGATAGATACCTGGCCTGTGTAAAGCGATGAATTCGGCCGAGTCCACGCACACAAAAATCTCGCGAATGAAATAAAAAAAGTTCGAAGCAACAGAACGGAAAAGTTTATCCCTTCTGTTCATGCAAAAAGCGCAATAATATTAAGCTTAATTGGCGCACTTTGCTTGAGGAGAACTTTTCTTAGATTTAGGGCCTTAAAAAAAAAACAAACCGTATTGTTTAATGTTTTCAAAATGAAAACCCAAAAAGCTTCTGAGTTTTAAAAATTGAAAACTCGACAAGCCTCTTTTGGTTATCAATAAGGCCGCGGTTACTCTGAAGAAAAAGAAGCAGTTTTCAATAATTCTTTTTCACTGCTGTTGTACACGCCAATCATGCTTTAAAACATCACACCAAAAACAGGTCGCGTAAAAAGTCTCGTTTTCTTCAGTGTAACCGCGGCCTAAGGAATACATTAAAAACACGCTCTGTTATTGACAGAACTAGAAAAATGTCGTGTGTGGCCAGGCCCTAAGTCGAATGCTTCACTTACTATTCCTCCGAGCGAGCGTACATACAGCGTGGAATTGATAACAATTTGGTCGTTCGCGATCTCCACCGGTCTCACGTGAGAATCATAACCGACCGTTTCGAATATCTGGTCGATGAGACAGGATTCCTGGCTGTAGCATGATGCATCTGAATCAAAAAGGAAGTTTCGAATACCGGTTACTTTTCGATTTCTAAATTCAATTCTTAAATTCTGTGTTCTTTTTGCTCTTTCTGATACTATTCTTGACTGAGGCATGCAGCATCTGTCACAGATAAAAAGAAGTTTAGAAAACTTGATAACAATTTGTTCTTTTGCGGTCTCACGTGAGAATCATAACCGACCGTTTCGAATATCTGGTCGATGAGACAGGATTCTTAGTTGTAACATGACGCATCTGAAATGGAAAAGAAATTTCGAATAATGATTGTCATCTATAAATCAAATATCTAAATATAGCTTTCAATATCTAACTGTTTCTGTTCTAATGATACCCTTGGTACAGTAGTTAGCGCTTCTAACTTGCAATGACAAACGCAAAACGCTCAATGTTAAATGCATAAACCATTAACGATAAAGCACTCAAACGCTTAACGTTGAACGGCTTCAAAAATTTGGTCGATAAGATAGAATTCCTGACTGTAGCATTGGGCATCTGAAACGGAAAAGAAGTTTCGAATCAGAATAGCTATTAGGGTATTGAATATTGGTTTCAACTCTTTGATTTGTTTGCTCTTAATGACACAATGACAAAATAAAAACATCTGAGACATTTGAAACCGAACAAAGGTTTGAATAAGGACTGGCTACGAAACCTTTTATTGTCAATGACATTAAATTATTAATGTTTCATATGGTATTTATCCACTTATTTATCGATGAAATATTTAACACAAATAATCTGTCAAAATCGGGTAAAATGGTGTTAAATGGGTGCGTAGACCTTGAGGTCATACTTTAAGAGCATAATAATTTTGGTTAAGTAAAATATTTGCATAAGGCCATTAGTATATTACTTATTTTACAGCTGTAAATATTATTTTACAGAACAACTTTCATACTGCGATAAAAAAACTTTATAGTTTAATTTTATATTGAAAACTTATTCTGTCAATGACAGAAACAGCAACTGTAATTGATGATCACAGCGTAAATAACAAATGGATTTCAATAGACTCTATGCTAAACGAATGACCAAATGACTTTTTATTGAGAGGAGCAAGGTTATCATTACGGGGAATGATATATACAGAATACTCGATCATTAAAGTTGACATTAAAAAAACACGTCATATTATATTATTAAATTATGTGTTATAACTAAGAAAACTATGTTATCATAATCCACGAAGCCAAATACAAGACGAAAACATAACAAGTAGACACATTGAACAATGTATGGGAAAACCGTCCGGTGCTTCCTGACTTCTGTGTATCTACTCCACTGGGAAAGTCAACAGAAAACTGAATAGATGCCGATTCATAACCGATGGATTTCGTCCGTTTCTATTAGCAAAATCAACAACTTCATACAAAATGACATCATATATGACTTCCTGGCTATATAACAATTTCCGATTGTTTGTTATTTTCCCAGTTTCGTCAATATGCTAATGTACTCATTTTCGATATGAGCTAATAAGTTCTAGTTATTTTTCGACGCAAGCCATCCCTTTTCATATACTCATTACTGCACATTATAGACTTCTACAAAAACATATTTGCTGTTTTTTTTTACATGAAACAACTTATTTCCAAAAGGGAACTGTCGGGATTACTCAATAATTATAAGCAACGTAAAATGAAATATGTATAGACGTTGTTTTTTTCCTAGATCTATACCCAGTCAAAAGGCCAGCGGTCAAAACGTCCCCAGTTACAATACCTGCCTCCGAAATAGTCAGGATATAAAGTCCCTTATCAAACATTTTATTTTAACTAAATAAGAGTTGTCATTCAAATGATATATTCTGCAATGAGATTAAATTTTAGACTTCACCTGTAAATTTTAGAACACATTTCAAGATTTTAAAATTCATTTTTAGCCTCAATAATTTGATATCTGATATAATTTCCAATTGATTAATTAGACAACAGCAATATTCTTGTACTTCAATATCATCTAAATAAATATTTATTGGGTATCTTCAGACATAATTAAATGTCAACTCGTTTATCGAATGATCTATTATTTACAAAAGCTGCTCTTTTCTCGTGTTTTCATAAAATTCATATTCTTCCAATAATCCTATGCGCAGACTGTTTTTGAACCGTTATAATTAAGGAACTCCCTGATTGTACCCCGAAATCACGTAACTGATGTTTTGTGCAAAAGTCAAAATATACTTGAATATATCACGGGTCGACGAGATATTGATATAACGTTTTTTTTTTTATCAAAACAGAACACTTTTACATCGCAATAACAAAAATGACGTCATTCGGTCGATTGTCACGTGGCAAGGTTGGTCATGTGGACATCATTCTGACTTTATCTGCTGACGTTCTTTTAAAATGGTATTTAATGGCAAAAACTTCGTTTACCAGATATGCATTTATCCGCATTGGATTTCAGAATTAATATTGGGTGCCTTAATTAATATTCACGCAATGCCATAGAAAAGTTCCATTTTTGTCGTAAATTTAAGCGTTAATTTTCGACTCAATTTTCTCATGTATGTTCAAGCTTTATTCATAATAAACTTCAATCTAATCAAACATTTATGTGAGTTATACTTTTAGAGCTAGAACATAACCGGAAATCATCTGAATTTCTTATTTGAAATAGGCACTTTAATGTGTAATGTATAAATCCACTTATTTATGATTTTATTCTGATGACGTCGGATTACGAGCCCACCATTACGTAACGTCGTCTCCATGTCAGACATGGACGTCCAGGTTAAATCAAAGCTATGCTTTTAAAGACGTCGTTGCATCTTATGCTTTTCGACGTCTTCTGAACATAATGAAATTTAATGTATTGATCGGGCGTATAGAAGTGTATGTATAAGCTATCTGGTCCCAATATCATAAGTTTATTATCGGACAACGACGCGAGATTGTGTGCATATTTAATATTGACATTCTTTTTTGCAATATACTCAATTTTACGGAGGTTGTAAAGACGTCCATAAATAAGAAATTTAGACGTACGGACAATATCTAACTAATAAGGTGAAAAAGGCATTGCTTAAAGTTGACTGCAATATAATCTTGTAATATAAATATTAGCGAAAACATTCATCTGATAAGCATATAACCATTTGCAAAGAGGGTAAATTATTTTAGCTTCTATTTCTGAATTAATAAATAATGACAGATAAATACGTTTATTCTAGCACATATTTACACATGTACATTGTAAATTGTGTGTAATAATTTCCGTTTTGTAATACATGAATTCAATTTCCTTAAGATTAATTTACCAGCATAATTTGTTTTTATTTAAAAGTTATTTTTGTTTATATCTTTGCATTTTCAATAAAATCATTAATAGCTTTCACAAAAAATGGGTATTCTTATTTTCGAAGTGACGAATTCGTAATTCATCGCTTAGTTGCTCTTAAATCACACGGTTATATTAATTAGTTACCTTGAAACCACAAATACATTATGTGCTAAGATACTTACCAGCAAAGTTTAAATTTGACGAAATAAAAGCCGCTGCTAGAAGTATCCAATACATTTTTGTTAATTTGAAATATATATTTTACTTGTGTTTATCCCTTCACCAAAAATACGCTTTCTATATGATAACGTGTCTTGTTGATTTGAATTATTTATTTTCCTTGATTGTGGTGTTAAAGTCAGTTGATTGTACTATGTGAAAGCGCAGTATAATGATTAACGCTTTTCAATCATGTGGCGACCTTTTCAATCTTGTTTGCTCCATACAAAAATACATATCCCTTTATATCCAGATTACTATTTTGCTAAATAGTTTATCATATCATTTAACATAAATTTTGTTGACGACTTTTCTGAAAGGTATTGTGCCAAAGGCTGTGATTATATACTGACGCAAAGTAAAAACGCAAGTGTAAATTCAAAATGTTGTATCTCAAAAAGTTATCAACGCATCATCGTCAAATTTTCACAGAATATTGTTGTTAATGTTGTTAATCCATGACCAAGATATCATTAACATTCAACGTTCAAAACGAACATTAATATACCATTTTGTCCCATGAAGTCAAAGTTTTTACCATACAAAATTATGTATGATATGCTAAAGTCTCGTTTAACTGTATTTTAGCGTAACACTTGTGGCGTAAGAATTCTTGTTATAATAAATGGAGTTATTTTGGGTCATTTGACGACGGACCTTTGATTAATTGTGCCATACAGCTCAATAAATAGGGTACTGCCCCGAACTCATCAAAATAGCGTTTTCATTACATATGTTATCAGATTCTCGTTGGAGACATAAGAATGATACTGTTTAGATTATGTGTTGCTATGCAAGAACACATGGACTAATTATTTCGCTTGCGCACGATAATTTGGACGTCGTCCACGTTCATTCAAGAGTCGCGTTTCCACATCCTATAAGTTCGTATCCCATTGTCGCGCTGACAACTTTGCTCTTTCTATCGACTCATCTAGTTGTTATGACTCACTTGACCAAAATTCGATGCACCGCTTGCATTTTGAAATGGATATCGAGGATGCGATGTTCGCATCACGCGATCGTAAGTATGCGTATTAAACCTTGTATGCTCGGGCTATATATTGTGCTGCAAATAGCTGGTAAGCTGGCTTTAACATTTAAATCAATTTACTTAGAATAACAAAATAGCTGCCGCTTTTGCGAATGTTTTTTGCAAAACAGCATTTTCTAGCACATCGACATTTGACCATTTCTCACGTTCAAGAAGTTGTGGCGTTTCTATCGGTGTATATTTTGATTTCAATCTTTTTGTTAACCTTCCGATTTTCCTTTCGCTTGCATTCCATGACGGTTTTGAAGAGTTTGTGGAGATCAAAATACTCGCCATTATTGCACATCCGTCATACACCTATGTGCAACTTTTTACGTCATCAGACATATGTATCGCTTTAAGATTATCAAAACAGTTAGTTCATAGTCTTTTAAGCATTATAAGTCAATTTCATGACTGTAACCCAAAAATTAAATAGATTTAAGTATTCTAAGACAGTTGCGTTTTTACTTTGCGTCAGTATATTAATGCAAGTGGACTGAATATTCGGAACAGATAAAATGAGCTTAAGGGCCTGGCCACATTGGAAGCTTTTTTTCTTGCGTTTATTTCCTACCAGACCTTTCAACCAATTTATTGCATGTCTGCCGGATTGTGTTGGTAATAAACATAGTGAAAATTTGCGGGCAATCAATTTCGGTATTTTTCCAGTTGTTGCGTCATACATAAACAATAACAAACCACGCCTAGAAAGCACGTGTTTTTACTACGAATTGTTAACGATATTGCGTCATGTGTGTTGTTCATTGATGAAACGCCAGGTTTGATAAATAAATACGCCAACGCATTTTTGAAAATAAAAAGTTTGTTTGATATTTTCTTGCTGAAAACATTTCAGATGTTGATTACACATATGTGATTTAATACTATGAAATATATTTGAAATTCTAAAGTTAAGTCAATACTTCATAACATAAAAATGAAGAACTTTTTTATTTGCACATTAGTGACATCATTAAATAGATATACGTCGTTTGGTTCAAGCGAATGAATAAACATTTCGATCAAATATCTTTTGCATGAATAAAAATAACATTTTGAACAAATAAATTGGTTATAAAACATGTAATAAAAATAATACCTCATATATTTTAGGAAAAGATTGGAATTTATTGCCCTTGGGAAGTGGAATTGGCAGACCTCAGGCTGCGCCATCGGTCTGCGCATTCCACTTCCCGCGGGCAATAAATTCCCATCTTTTCCTAAAACATATGAAGTATTATTATAGTATTCCTTATGGGAAAACTTTTAAAAAAGGCGTCAAAAGGTTACCTAACCGGTCGTTGTTTTTGGTTTCCCGCAAGGAATACAATGGAGGACAGGTTTGTTCGGAAATCAAAGTAAAGGCGCGCGCCCACTGACACGAGTACGAGTACGAGAACGAGAGCGAATACGAATGCGAGAAGAAATTTGATCGTTGTTTGCAATGTTTGACAAGTATCTGTGTTGATCTTTAAAAAAACACATACCTTTTATAGAAGACCACCCCACGAGGTGTTCCTGAAAAAGGTGGTTCTTTTGAAAATTGATCTAGCTATGCAGTTTCGAAAAATGCGATCTAGCTACAAGAATAAATGAAACAGTTTTTTCAATAACTTTCTTTTTTTACCAATCCAATCTAAAATGTTAATTTTATTTTTAATCAAAATCATACAGCTAGGCGTTCTAAATAGAAATGATAGCAAAAATGTGTAATACATAACACTATTTCAACTAGTGGATTCTAGTCGCCGGATTCTAGCTGCCTAGATGAGCGCAATGAGACCAGCTAGCTTCAACAATAGGAACACCTTTTTGCAAAAATTGTTCTTCTAGAATTGATTAATTATTGTATATTTCAATGTATCATTTGGTTTAATGCTCAAATTAACACTTTCTAAAAATAAGTCGTGGGGTGCCCTTCTTTTATACGGCTTTCAACCAATGACTTTAACTAACATACTTGTCAAACATTGCAAGCAACGTCCAAATTTTGTCTCGCACTCGTATTCGTTCTCGTTCTCGTACTCGTACTCGTGTCAGTGGGCGCGCGCCTTAAGAAAATGCTTTCAATGTGACTATTGTGGTATTGAGATATTAGCGCACAGAAAAACAGTTGCATCTTTCAACATATCGGCACTAGAAGCTTCAAATTTGCATTATTATACGTAGTTAACCTCTTAGCAACTTTTTGCAATTAAGAATTTGATATATTCTTTTTGCGAATAGGTGTATACCCTACTTTCACCTCTGAAATTTTCTAAGTCCAGCGAAACCTTTGGAACATTCCTTATATTCAAAAGGTCAAGTGTAGGGGTCAATTTGAATTTGCATGTATTTTGACCCGAATCAGAGCAGGGAAAAGCTAACAAATGTCAATAGCTCTTAACGTCAAACAATGACCAAGAGATTGTTAAAAGGTCCAGTCATTACTACAACTTTTTCTAATCATTTATAGTTTTTTTGCATTCGAAAATATCGCTCCCTTATATTAATAGTCATAACCGTATAAGATGCACCCGGGGTATAAAACACGAGTGTGCCCATGTCGGATTGTCAATCAAGAAACCCATACATTTCTAAAATATCCTTTCACGGC
>LQRL01104409.1:15891-26881 GCA_001703475.1 Hydroides elegans | reverse complement strand
TCCCATTCAACGCGCTCCACTATCCAGCCAGACGTCCGTGGTCTACCCGAGGGTTCGACACGACTACCACGATTAACGGTTAGTACCCTAAAATACTACAGAGTTTTGCCCACCGTTTGGTGTGGAGTTAGTGAATACAGATTCGAATTGATCATTTAATAAATCCGCTTTTTCTTTTGGTGTTTCTGCATGTTTTCGATGTGCGTTCAGAGGAGGAACACCCATGTAGTCCTTACGGTTGTGCTTTATAAAGGCCCAGAATCGTTTCATGTTTGAGTATGATGTGTTACTTTAGGGGTCAACTGGTGTGATGATCGATTCTATGTATTTCCAGTACGCTCTTCTAGACTTTATTTGTATTTGCATATCTATTTATCGATCTATCCATCTGATATCTAAATCGAGAACTTGAGATGTCACACTAGGTACACGCATATTTTGAAAACAAAAGTTGAGAAATAAAAACAACCGAATTTTTAAAAGTCATAAACGTCTTTAAGTGTGTTCACTGTATGATCATTTGTATATTTTCAGTAAGAAATTAAGTCTTTAACAAGTTTCAATCTTATCCATTTACAATGTCAATGTTTGAATATCTATTTTCCCAAGAATCTTCTAATATCGCTCAAATAGAGAATGGGCAAAAAGAAATATTGACTGTCTAAATAAGCCACTTTGACATTTTAATTGCGCATGCGTCAACTAGCTATTTTATCGGATCAAAACTGACATATTCTTCACCTGAAAATCTGTGATAAAATTGAAAAGTAAATGTTTGAAAAAGGGCGTTGTCGTTGAAATTAAAACAAAGCGAAAGAAATATACATTGTATGTTTTTGATATCAGAAATATATTTTGCTTACAAGACATTCATTGCAAAATAATATAAGATTTGATTTTTGAACCTGTGTATAGATCCAAAAACACCAAAATATTGTTTTGAAGACCATTTTTGTTAAAATCATAAAATTCACCATTTAATCATTTACGAGGGCAGCGAGGTAATTTCGGCTAGATTTTTGGAAGATGATAAAAAATTAAGAAATTGGCAGCTCTCAAACTGAATGTGTGCCAAAAAGATGGGATAGTCTAGAGACAAGGCTTTATTGACCCGTTTGCGTTTATGATTAGGCCCCAAACCAAAAAGTTGGGGGCCTATAGGTTTGGGGTGTCCGTCCGTCTGTCCGTCTGTCCGTCATACTTTTATTTGTACAGGCCAGAACTTTTGAATGGAAAGTCATAGAGACTTTAAAATCTACAAAAAAAAACATACCCCTTCGAGTTTGAGGGCGGTTGGGGCCTGTTCGTGTTTCACAAATACTTCCTTGTTATTATTCAACATGGGATAAAGCACCTTTAATCATGATTAAACGATCATTCGTTGGAAAGATCAATTTCGGCCAAAGTCTTTATCTTCAATTTATCACACCGTTTGAAAGTTTTTTCTTTCGGTTTGCAGTCTAATTTGTCATAATTGATCAAATCAAACATGTATGACATGTAAATGATTGATAATGGCTTGAAGTTTATTGTTTAAATTTCACATCTCGATTATGGCCCATTATATTCAAAGACATTTTAGATTTGTTTTGACCCACCAATTTCTATTTATCTCTCTTTTAAAAAATGCCGCATTGTCATATAATAGTGCTAATGTAACAATATGCTTTGAAATGCCGGATAATGCGTTTTGACCTTTCGAAACGAAACACCTTCTTGACCTCGTAGATGCTCTAAATAGATCAAATAGTGTCAAATATATGATTATTTCATAAATTATCACTATTTGAAATTTATTATTTTATTTTTATTTACCATTGATATATGAAAAAGAGGCGATTTAAAGCATCACCGATTGGTCCGATTTTTCCAGGTAAAAACAATATCCAAGTGGCTTATATTTCGAAATATAGTTTTAGGTCTATTTAGCTGTTCGCTGGTGTCAAATAAAAATGACAGTGTTATGAAAAAATAGGCTAAAATCCTAAACGTCCGATTTTCCGTCTCATGGCGGCATCATATCATCGCCGATTCAAGCTTACTCGTATATTAAGTTCGTATATCTTTCACCCATCCCGCTTTATGCAACTGCGGTTCCGCAGGGACAGGGGGTGGCAAGTTAAAATTCATTTAGACACTGATACCTCTTTATAGTTCTGAAAACTAATACTTTAAATCGTTTTAGGAAAAAATTAAAAACTTACCCCGTCTGTCCGTCATTGATTCTTTGTAACGGATGGTCGTAGAGACCTGGGAATAGGCTCATATGAAAGGTTTTAGTCGAAACCTCCTAAACAGCGGTCTTTCGAAACACGAGCGTTTCCAGGCTGTATCTTTATAACGTTTGGTCGTAGAGACCTGTGAATAGGTTCAAATAAAAGGTTTTGGTGTGTAGATGTGCCTTTTGACACTTCCGGCCACCGGAAGTTGGCCGAAAATACCCAAAAGCTTTGATTTATCAAACATGGGCATATACGAGATTGTCAATACCCCTTCGAATCGGGGGTTTCGCAAATACTTCCTTGTTACACAATATTAGTTCACTTTTGACAGTATCCATGTTTTTCTTTAAGTTATATTATATTGTATGCATGTATATTTCTGTCAATATTATATTGTTTATTTCAGCCCTGAAATGCAGGCCCAAAGACGGGTTGTAGCAGAAATTATAAAGCGGATACAGAATTTTTCTTTAGGCACCTTGATGTTTTTGTATTCTGAAATGTAATGGTTGTAGGTGTTAGCTGAAAAAGCATGGATGAAGAAGATGTACATTTATGTTGCAAATGTCACAAGACATTTATTGGACTTGATGTTTATGTCAGACATCGAAAGAGCGGCTGTAAAGGACCGACCAATGGCAGCAGTTATACACAGATACATGTAACTGAGAACCAAATTTTACCAAAGCATGAAATAATACACCAAAACGACATCACCAAACCTAAAACAATAAAGTTTATTCCCAGATCATATGAATCATGTGAAGGAAACCGACATGTTTCCCTCACGAATGAACAGAATGACAACACGTTACGTAAGCCGCCGGATTTAAATGAACTTGTAGTTGATGTGTCCTGTTCAAGCGATGGGAATGTATCAAAATCAAATGTTTCTGAATCTATTGCGATAACATCAAATCACAAACAGTTTAAGCAATCAGTCAACGAATCATCTACCATTCAGGTGAGTAACAGTGATTACAAGTTTACACCAAAGATTGAATCTGTTACAAGCAAAACCAACACTTTTTCTTTCAATATACCCAATTCAGGATTATTAAGCCCTGGACTGAATACGGACCATTTGGATACCAATTTTATGCTTGGACCACACACAACTAGTAAAGACAATTGCGGTCAAATTGAACCTGTTCACCAGTCAGCGGCATCGGTCGCCGAATTCTTTTCTTCTTTGGAACTGAAACATCGAAAGCCAACAGAAAGTGATGTAACAAACATAGAACCTATTACTAATCGTCAAAGTATGGTCATAGCTAAGACGGAAAAGTCGGATGCTGATCTCAGACCCATTAGCAATACTCAACATGATCATTCGTACAACACGAACTTGCAACACCAGGACACATTTGAAGAGCGTTTGAAACATCTTAAAATCGTCAATATTCTTAATGATCTTGAGTTTGACAGCGACTCGGAAGGTTTGCCATCTGATGTGGACGAACTGCTGAATTTTGGCGATGACGATTATAAAGAACCACGCCAAGCAGGTAGGACATATGTAAACAAAATTAGGGAGCTATATAGATTTCGTACAGATGTCTAATGTTTTTAATTTTAAAATGAGGTAATATCTTTAGAAGCGATATATTCTGGATTGGAATTTGAATAAAATATAGATTTGAAAATTAATTTCGAACGTAAATTAGCAACTTAGTTTTAAATATTATGTCTTAAATCATTTCTACGGGGCATATTTCTATACAATTCAATGAGAAGCATGTTTTATGTGTGCAACGATAAATCTGGATTATATCTATGTTTATCTAAAATACATTTGTGTAGCTTTATACCATTTTACTGCTATTTTTATATATTCTTAGGTGGCGGCAAATGGAAACCGGGTATGGGCGCTGCGCCTTATCAGAGTCGTGGAAAGGGCGGGAAACTGGGATCGTACATGCGACATACGGGCAAAAATATACCCTCGACGGGCGGCAAATGGAAACCAGGCACGGGGCCTAGTTCGGTCACGTCAAGGCGACCAGGTATGTTAATAAAAACTGTATTTAAATTGTAACTTTACATGAAACTTAATTTGGAATTGTTAATCGTCCAAAACGATAATGAAGATAAACGTATGCTCCCTTCTCCTGAACGTTCAAGCTCCTATTTAGAATTTTATTTTATTTGATGCAGCCGATTTGTTAATATTTACAGGTCCTCGGCACAGTGGTGGCAAATTGTCAGCATACAAACATTACAAAGGTTTGACTGACTCAGAAGACGAAGAGGAGGAAGAGCAGGAAACTGCTGAACAGGTAATCTGTGGGTTCTATGAAAAGTTTAGGTATTTTTTTACGAAAAAAAAAATTAAAAAGATATAATAAAACTGATTTAAGCAAGCCGATACAAACATGAAAACGATGCCAACTTGTCATTGGAATATCTTTTAAAGAGATGTGGATATATGTTACAATATCACATGATAACACAGGGTGTAGCATAAGGGTCGAAACCCTCGGTAATTTCGAGGGTAAATCAAGATTACCGAGGCAGAATCGAGGTACCCTCGAAAAAATACCGAGGTAGAAAATCGGATCTACCTAGGCAGAATTTAGGTTCCCTCGAAAAATACCGAAGCAAAATCGAATATACCGAGGCAGAATTCAAGTACCCTCGAAAAATTACCGAGGCAGAATTCTGGCTTATGCTACACCCTGTAACATATGAATATAGGTATGTTTCTATATTTTATGATAACTAGGACCATCCAAAGGATGTCACCAACTTGAAAGAACCGAAGAAAGAAGACCGAGGGTCATCGAAATGCGTGACATGCGACAAGACTTTTAGCACCAAGTACTACCTGGCCAATCATATCAAAACCCCGGCCCATAAAAGACGCGTCGCGGCGGCCGCAGGCAAAAAGAAGTCTCCCACTTCACATCAATGCCCTCTTTGCAAGGTGATATTTTTGGCAGTTTAGGGTTGCTTAATCTTACCCTGTTATGAAATGAAAACTATAAAGTAAAACTAATTATAAACTCGTTTCCGATAATGTTCGTAAATTAAGTATTTTCTGCAATCTTCATGCTACGCCTTTTCCCTTGGGTCTTTTCTTTGCGATTTTAATATAGATTGCAAGCAAACGTTTTCTAAAGAAATAAAACTAAGTTTAGCAACTTGGCTATATGCTGCATTTTACAAAAACAAAGTGATAAATTGTTATCTAATCTCATCAATTAACAATGTTTTATATAAAGTATTTCTATTTCTTAATTTTCAGTCTTTCTTCTCAACAAAAGAAAACTTCTTGAGGCATCTGAGCAAAGAAATAAAACGAAACGCCAATGGTACCGAAAAACTCAACTTAAGCGAAAACATCCAAATTCTTCTCCAACGGCGGGAACCTTTTCAATGTAAAATCTGTGCCTTCTTTACCGACTCATCAAAAGCCCTTGTGGTACATCTGGGTACAGAGGATCACATAAGCAAATGCGCTGCTTTGATGCATCCTATAGTGTGTGTTCGGTGTAAGTTCAGTTGCACTCAAAACAGTGAAATGTTGGCGCATTTTGAAACGCCTGAGCATGTAGAGAATGTGGAGGACAGTGATAGACCATGCATCGTGAAAGAAAACAAGACTCGAGTAGTGTGCAAAGAGTGTGATCAAATAGTACCGACGACGCAACTTCAGGAACATATTGCAAAGGAACATCAGGATACAAATAGCCCTCGGCATACGAAACGCGTTCGTCATAAGCCGTTCTGTGTCTGTTGCAATAAGCAATGGGAAAGTGAATCGGCTCTAGCCATCCATCTATCTCGTAAAGGTGGCTATAGGCCACATGAGTGTCCCGTTTGTAATTTGGCATTCACAACTCATAGTGACTTGTTGAGACACTGTCAGAGTGACAAACATATAGACGTAGCCATGAAACTCGGAACAAAAATGCCACGTTTAGATCCTTCACCCACTGATGTTGAACCTTTAACTGAAGGTACACTCGCGGAGGAAAGTATGCCCTTGAAGCGAAAGCGAGGATCGAAAGCAAAGGGCTATATGTGTAAATACGAAGGATGTGATTTCAGGGCAGCTAAGTACACAGAACTGCGACAACATTACGAATCACATGCAGAGGAAGGGTCGAGGTTTCAGTGTAAAGTGTGTAACTATTCCACCAACCACATGAGTCATTTCGATGTACACAAAAAGACCGCAAAACACATACGTTTAATGGCAAATGCGAGTAAAAGCAATGCAATTCTTGACAATGTTTCTATACAGGAACATACCGCTCAAGTTGATTCTAAAACTGACGTTAGTTTCATTTATGATTGCCCACGATGCGATCAGAAATTCAGTAATCAAAGCACCCTTTACGAACACCAAATGTCGCACGTGAATTTCACCGAGAAGGAGCTCTTAAGACAGTGCGGCGGTGATGAGCTCATATATTGTGCAGAGAAATATCACCCGTATGTGAAACAGTTACCAACACGTAGTGATGCCATAGTAACGTGTCCTGAATGTGATAAAACAATGCCCAGGCATGCCATTGTGCCGCACTTGCGTTGCCATGCCAATATAAGGCCGTTTCATTGTATCTTCTGTGATAAAGCCTTCGCTAAAGGCGATAATTTGCGATCGCATATTATGTTAAAACACATACAAGGAAAGAAACTATGCTGTGAGTTCTGTAGCCAGCGTTATAGCGCGGAAAATCATTTACAACAGCACATGTTAAGCAAACATCGTGATAAAGTCACATTCAAACCAAAATTTGTATGCAGACATTGCGGCGCGGAATTTATGATAAAGAGTCTATTTGTGAATCACGAAAAGATCCACGAACATGAGAAGCCGTTCGCATGTCCCGTGCCCGGCTGTTTCATTCGCTTTGCCACGAAGAGCGGTCTCCAGTGCCACACGCGGCGTCACAACAATGAAAAGACGCATCTGTGCGATTTCTGTGGATTCGCCACGCTAACCATGGCGGAACTGCGGAGACACGAGCGCATTCACACCAACAACCGCAAGTACAAGTGCGACTACTGTAGCTATAGTTCAGTGACCTCCAGCGGCTTAGCTCGGCATCTACTTATCCATAGTGGCTCGAAGGCATACAAATGTCCACATTGTAGCTTCCGCGGTCCCGATCTGAATCGTCTGCGAAAGCATTGCTTCAAGAAGAAAGATCACCAGGGACTCAAACTGTTTAATTGTCATTTATGCATCGCTGGGTTTGATGGAGCAAGGGTTCTACAGACACATTTGCTGGCGAATCACCAATTGAAAGTGTCCATAAGGGAGGCGTCCGTGCTAGCGGGTGTTATCGATGAAAGTGATAACGCGAAGACTGTGGCAGAGGGACAAATGGTTATACCAGTTCAAGAAAAGTTTTATAGGAAAAATGTTAGAGCCAATCTAGAAAGCTTCCAAAGCAGCATAGATTTAAAATGTGATCTGTAGGACAAATGAACGTAGCAATTTGGAACTGTGATATCCAAAATTTGAATATCATTCAAGTGAATTTATTTTTTGTTATTTATTGCTTTAGTGTTAGAGAGTGTTGATTGAAGGAACATGCAAGAAATGTTTAAGCTAGGTATCTAAACAGTATTATATTAGCAAAGATGACTCTTGTTGTGGCTTACAATATAAATTTTTGGTTTTCCTTAAATACATAAATTATATGCATTGTATTTTAGTATTTATATTTGGTGAAACAATGCCTTGGAGTTAGTAAGATTAAAAAATGCATATAATTCATGTGGCTGACTTAACGCCCCAGGAGTATGGGTACGATCTTCATGTATATCTTCTATTTGTGAATAGCCTATTATGGGTCTTCACATGTACATCAATACATGTATGTAGTATGGTATCCTCGATGATCAATACGTTTGTCAATTTATTATCGTATCTTAACACATACAATACCTGAAATGTTGAAATTATTTCATAAAGAATCCCTGTTGGAATTATGTATAGTAAGGTTAAAGAGTGTATTTGCATTTAATCAATTTTATTAGAGACTCAAAGCTGGTTTTATTTTAAGTGTAGGCTATTTTAATTCCTTTGATTTAGATGTTTTTGTTATATAGTTGTCCCGTAGGTAGACTATATAATGGTTTTACAAAGAACCTTTGGAATTTTAATTAATTTATCAATTTATTCTATAACATATGTATTAGGCTTACAAAATAATAAGACAGCATAGAAAATTCACACTGTGCATTTCAAAAGTTGCAATTCCATCTCGTGAAAAATCAAAATTATATAAGAAATGGATACGACAGGCTAAATCAGTCCATTATATCTTAAATTCATGGTCTGACAAGTGCCTGCTGTATTATCATCTGAAAAGCCTTGCGGGTCGTATTTATAAAACATAGGCATCAGAGATGCAAAGCCCCCAGCCTATGCAGAACATTCTTTATCACGAATATTTGTCGATTAAAAGAAGCAAGTCAAAAGAAATATCTTTCTCACAACGACTTTCTTACAACGTCCGTCTCACAACGTGTCTCTCACAACATCTTTCTCACAACGTATTTCTCAAAACGTCGTTCTCACAACGTATTTGTCACAACGTTTCTCCGACACCGTTGTCCTTACATATTCGTCCACACAACGTAGTTCTCACAGCGTCAAAATATGCGCGAAATATTTCTGTGTTGTACCTATATCCCAAAATATCTCAAATTTGTCTAAGTTCAGACCCCCGTAATTTCGACAATTTTTGGTCGATCAAACTGAAATCTCGACGTTGCACATCTGCAATATATATATTCTGTCGCTGTGGGAAGTTTCAAAACCCTAGGACAGAGGCTTCATACCAAAGTGCCGCGGACAAAGTGTTGTTTAAATATCCCAAAATATTGCAAATTCGTCTAAGGTCAGACCCCCGTAATTTCGACAATTTTTGGTCGATCAAACTGAAACCTCGACGTTGCACATCTGCAATAGATATTCTGTCGCTGTGGAAAGTTTCAGAACCCTAGGACAGAGGCTTCATACCAAAGTGCCGCGGACAAAGTGTTGTTTAAATATCCCAAAATATCTCAAATTCGTCTAAGGTCAGACCCCCGTTATTTCGACAATTTGTGGTCGATCAAACTGAAATCTCGACGTTGCACATCTGCAATAGATATTCTTTCGCTGTGGGAAGTTTCAAAACCCTAGGACAGAGGCTTCATACCAAAGTGCCGCGGACAAAGTGTTGTTTAAATATCCCAAAATATTTCAAATTCGTCTAAGGTCAGACCCCCGTAATTTCGACAATTTTTGGTCGATCAAACTGAAACCTCGACGTTGCACATCTGCAATAGATATTCTGTCGCTGTGGAAAGTTTCAGAACCCTAGGACAGAGGCTTCATACCAAAGTGCCGCGGACAAAGTGTTGTTTAAATATCCCAAACTATCTCAAATTCGTCTAAGGTCAGACCCCCGTAATTTCGACAATTTATGGTCGATCAAACTGAAATCTCGACGTTGCACATCTGCAATAGATATTCTGTCGCTGTGGGAAGTTTCAGAACCCTAGGACAGAGGCTTCATACCAAAGTGCCGCGGACAAAGTGTTGTTTAAATATCCCAAAATATTTCAAATTCGTCTAAGGTCAGACCCCCGTAATTTCGACAATTTTTGGTCGATCAAACTGAAACCTCGACGTTGCACATCTGCAATAGATATTCTGTCGCTGTGGAAAGTTTCAGAACCCTAGGACAGAGGCTTCATACCAAAGTGCCGCGGACAAAGTGTTGTTTAAATATCCCAAACTATCTCAAATTCGTCTAAGTTCAGACCCTCGTCATTTCGACAATTTTTGGTCGATCAAACTGAAACCTCGACGTTGCACATCTGCAATATATATTCTTTCACCGTGTGAAGTTACAGAACCCTAGGACAAAGGCTTCATACCGAAATGCCGCGGACAAACTACTGCACCTCAAATGTTAACAGACGTACAGACGGACGGACAGACGGTATGAGGGATAGCAATATCCCTCAGTCAAATTGGTTGGCTTGGGGCTAAAAAGTATTGTTTCAAAATTAACACAGACAAATATGGCAACAACTGTAACATAAATAAAATATCTAAGTGTGAATGCCATTGATTAATTTATTTATCTTTGTCACAATTCCTTATCCAAATAATATTGGATTATCCTTGATTCAAATCTATTTTGCGTTCGATCATTTCAAATTTGGCAGCTTCGACACCACCTCCTCGGTATTTAGCATCCCCACGTATTGCCCGGGTCGTGCTCTTGGCAATAAGCGCAGCGGTAGCCGAGGTTCATGTTCTCCGGCAAAATGCAGTCGCTTTGGTCGATGGCGTAGAGCAGACCGTCGGGGCACTCGTAGAAATCGGTTTCACCGTCCTCACAGTGATAGTACCATTTGCAGTCGCCCGCGTACCCGTAGCTGCCATCAACCTTGCCGACGCAGTAGTTCTCTGGAAATGAATCATATAGGGTTTATAAACGGAAACGTCGAGAGAGAGGGAGAGAGAGAGAAGATGGTGGAGATACCAACCATAAGTTAACCAAGATGCCGTATTTCTTTCATCTCTTAAAACACATCAATACCCTCCTTAAACCAAACAAAACACAAGAAAATCTCAGAACTCTACTCCCAATGACTCCCTTTCACGATAAGGTGTATCGCTGTAAGAAAAAGCGGTGGATTAAATATACCTCTCCATGATTACATGCCTTCCATGATGTCAATGGTATCTAACTGAACTAGGAACCCCCACCCTACCCCTTAAAGGATCAATGATATGCCGTCATGGT
>LQRL01104394.1:0-13158 GCA_001703475.1 Hydroides elegans | reverse complement strand
GACCATTTCGGTCAAAAACACCCCACCGGAAGTGGTCAAATTGGCCAAAATAGCCCAAAATAGTGTTTTTTTTTCAAGACTTGAGCTTGTACGGGCTAGAGCTTTTGAACAGAAGGTCAAAGTGACTTGGTTATAGGCTCAAATGAAAGGTCTTGGTCCGTAGATGTGCCTTTTGACCATTTCGGTCAAAAACACCCCACCGGAAGTGGTCAAATTGGTCAAAATAGCCCAAAATAGCGGTTTTTCAAGACTTGAGCTTGTACGGGCTAGAACTTTTGAACGGAAGGCCCCAAAAAATAGCGACTTTCATAGAAAATAAAATTTTAATCTACAAAAACCCATACCCTTTCGAGTTTGGGGGCGGTTGGGGCCTGTTCGTGTTTCACAAATACTTCCTTGTTCTTTTACGTAAAAAATATTTTAAAAAGACTGGATCCCTGTGTGAACTGATGTAGTAAGTCAATGAATATATAAAATGGGGTATGGTATTGATAAAAATGATTTAGGCATGGAAACATCAGATGATAATCATGACCTTAATAGAAAATTAAAATACCATGCCAGCTGTTGTAGAACGATTCTGTGCTATGGTACGGGTCACGCCGATTTTCAGCTGTAATTACTCCTTGATATTTATCATCCAAGGTCAAGTTTGGGTGAAATGGTTTTGAAACGCTTGACTGTCCAGCTATATTATTCTTATCCCTAGTACACTGCATCACTTTCTTGAAATTTTCAACTAATAAATCACTTTCTCTTTCCTGTGGCTGGTGTGGATTATTTGTACCGCTTTGACCTCTAATATCAAACACATCATCTCTTATGCCCATCGACATATTATTCATAATTCCAGAGTATATTTGCTTGTATTGGCCATTTCTCTGTGATATGCTCGAGTCTGTCGGAATGGGTTGATTATATCTTGGTGTTAAGCATGGGTATCTTGGACTGTAGTTGGCAATACCTTTCAAGTCTGGTTGATTGCGTTGGTTACACCTCTGTGATACGCCATAATATGTTGGACTGTGTTGGTCAACTCTCTGTGACAGAATGGAGTCTGTTGAACTGGATTGGTCATACTTATGTAGTGCGATTGAGTAACAAGAGAGGCCCTGGTCATATATTTGCGATGTGCTTGAGTCTGTTGAACTGCAATGATCATGTCTCCATGGTAAGCGAGAGTATCTTCGACTATGCTCATACTGCCGTGAGTTGGAGTCTACATAGTCATTATGTTCTTCATCGAACGTTGCACAGTTGGAGAGAGGCTGCTCTTTTTCTTGCAGCTCGAAGTACTGCTTCTTTTTATCTAGACTTTTTCGCTTCATTTCGGCAGAAGTTGGTAGAAGTAACACGTTTAAAGGATTGTTTTCTTGCAGTTGCCACGGTTTTAAATTGTTCTCTTCTGGCAAAAGAGTGTCTTTGTCATTGTGCTTCTTGAGGAGCTTCAGGATTTTTTCATTCCTTGTTGGTTTCTTTGGCTTTTTAAAGAAGTCAAGGAGCTGCTTTTGCATTTTATTCAATCGATTCTGAAAGAAAGTATAAATAGATCTGATGAAAACATGTTAATCAAAGAGTTCAAACTTAATGCAACAAATCTATGTAAGGTGATAATTACGGTTTTTACGGTATGGGTGTTTATTTTAACTCAGAAAGCAGTTAAGATAATGGTTCACTTAGCAACTAAATGCTACTGTGCACCGCTATGGGATTAATCAAATCAAGTTCCATGTTTATGAACAGTTTTATTTTCAAATAATATATTTATTGATTAATTTTCAAAAGCAAATGACCTTGTATGTGTACTACAACTATAAAGTCTGTAATATTTTTTTTCAATAATATTTGTATTCAAAAGGTTATTTTGCATTTTCTGATATCTGTCAATGTAATTGCATTAATTAATCCTACCAAAATTAAAACATTACTAATCTCTCTTTTTCTTTTCCGGTTTAAAAACTCCCCGGGCTACTTTGATGGCACATCGAACAATTAAAATCAGGAAAACAACCAAACTTAGAAATACAAAAATAAACATAACGAGGAAGTCTATCATATATAGTTCATAAAGTGGCATATCGACGGATGCTGGGCGTAAATGTCCTCCATATTTCAAAACGTGCTCAATGGATTCTGAAATGATCTTGGCGGGCAGTGGCCGGTCTTTCAAAATGGCTGCCGTACTCTTGACCTTTCCTCTGATGACCTTGTCATTTAAAGCTAATTTAATGGCGGATACAAGCTGATCTGATTTCACCGTCTTCAAATCCAGATGCAGTCCGAAACCCTTCTGCTCGACAATGAAAGCATTCCGATTTTGATCCCCACCGAAAGGAAATCCGATCATTGGAACACCATGGTAGAGTGCTTCATGTATTCCGTTGCTTCCACAATGCGTTATGAACAGTCGCGTTTTGTTATTTCCAAGCAAGTCGTTCTGCGGTATCCATGAGTACGTTTTGATGTTTTGACGTTGTACAGTATCGCTGCCAGGTGGTAGTTTCCAGATGAACAAGTAGTCAGGGAATTTAGCAAATGATTCAATGAAGATATCGAGATATTTCTTTGGCATTGCATCGGTGGTGGTTCCAAATGATACAATTATTATATCGTCCCATGGTTTTATAGTTTCTTCAAATTCACTTGACAATGGTTTTGCAGGTCCATACACTATTCCGGCGGTTCTTACAACATGTGGCATAGAAGGCATCGGGTATTCCAAAATATGATCTCTCAATGCAACGAACAGATCTGCCTTTTTTGTGAGCTCATGCCATGATGATATATTAGGTGCAAAATCAGTTAGTAAATTACCATGTATCTCAAACGGAGACAGTGGTGAATTCAACATCACCATGAAAAAGAGTGATGCAAGTTTTTGGGGAATCGACAGTCGATCCGTGGCTTCCTGCAGGGTTGTGGTCATAAACGAAGGTAGAAACGGTACACCCATATCCCAGTCCATTAACATGGAAGACATACCAACGAAAGGCATGCTCAGATTGTATGGCATTAAGGCCAGGCACGGCGCTATGGGATTTACGTCCACTACGGCGATATCGAATCGAAGACGTTTCACCTCATCCAGTAAAGTATCATCTAGCATTAGCATCTCGCAGTAATTTTGCGCCGGTGTAATGAACAATGCAATGACTTCAAATAAACCGGGATTGGTTTCTCGAAATGCGAGTTGGTTGATTTCAGTCAATATTTCATCGGATTCTATAAGACTTCTAGTGGCATCAACACGTGCTTCCAATATCTTGAATCCTTGGTCTTGCACCTTGGTCTTGAAGCGGCTGTTTTTGGGTAAGATGAAATAAACGTCGTGATTTCGCTGTTGTAGTGCTTTGCCCAAAGTGGTGTATTCTATCATGTGACTTCCATGTAAGTGGGGAAGGAGAAGAATTCTATCTGCATGACCATAGTCGATCAGTAGCAGTACTCCGATGAAGAATATATACATTTGAAAATTATTTGAAATCATATCCATCATTTTGTCATTGATTTTTAGACATTCTGTCATCAATGTGTGTGTTTTATTTCTATATCTCAATCGACACTTGATTTGTATGTGACAGTTTGAAAGTACAAGGTTGTCAGATAAATGATGATCAGCGTTTGTAGCTACCATAAGGTTTGAAACAAAATATCCAAAAACATGTGCTTCCTAAATTGTTTGAATATTGTTGTATTTATGGTGAAGTGCACCTAAAGACACACGAAATGCGTTTTACGATTTAATTTATGTTAAAAAGTAGCTATAAATTGTTTTTGTCGAGTGGCTAAATGATCTTATATTTGGGACCAGACAACTTATTTCAAGATGTCAAGTTCTCTTGTTAAAAAATATTAACTGCACCGTTCATGATGTTGCGTTTGTGACCTTGATGTTTTTTTTAAAGCTAAATCTTGTTTTTTTTTGTGTGTGTGTTTTTTATTTTATTTTAAAGAAAAAGGTTATATTCTTATCAATGAGAGTGCCTAGTATCGAGTGCTATTTATAAGGTTAATGCGGTAGACATGATATTTATTATCTATTTCTTTAATGAAATCAATACCGTTTCGCCTGAACTGTATCATTAAATTATACCATTATGTTCATAATGGGTAAAGATAATGGGTAGCAGTTGAATTTTCGAGACAATTCTGGCCTTCTCTTCGTGTCCCCTAAAATCCATCACCTATCACGTTTAATCGATCATTTATGAATTATTATAACGATTAAAAATCATTCAATATATTTTTGAAGTATTGTTTGTTTCAGGTCTTAAAATGACGTACCTCGCAAAAATATGTCACACCCAGAAATGATAGGAACATATAGACCTTAGCAAAGAATTCGCTCTTAAAGAACAGCTAAAATAAAGAAGAAACGGGTTTAAAAAAAACAGTAAGGAAGGATGCCGATGAGCACATTACACGTGTCCCTGGCCGAGGTGCTCGAGGTACGGGCAGGGCCACTGACAGAGCGGGAAATGTGGGCGGTGCTATGCCAGGCTACGGACGCACTACAGGATCACTTTTTGAAAGGTAGGAAACCTTTATGATTACTTTTTGAAAGGCAAGTCTCTTTATGATCACTTGTCGATATGTTAGCTTCTACTGATAAATATCGGTTAAAAATCGCTTATACATATATTTGATATTCCTTAAATATATACATGTAGTCATATTGAAACCCGTTGTGTAAAATCGTTTAGCACTAAGCATTGGTAACTGTTTGGTATGAAAACAAAAATCAAAGTTTTACAATCTTCTATATTCTTACCTACTTGGATGATATAAAAAATAGAATCACTATATCCATTTTTTTCTCACATGATTCTCGCATGCTTAGCGTGTTTCATCAAGTCCATATTAAAATAAACATCAGTAATATGTTTGTTCAAGTTGTAAATATTCTTAGTATGACAGTTGTAGCTTTTTATGCTGTAAAAATACAACCTACACAATCCTTGATTGCGTTTTCTGCGACCTCTCCTAGCAAAGCAATACCCCAAAACTACGACACACTTATGGACCTTGGGTCTGCTCTTAGTGCTAATGAACCGCCATGATTTAGTGGTTTCCGTCTTTGTAACTGCAACCCAGGAGACAATTTAGTAGATGGGAAGTAGTGTGAAAGGCGACCGCTTTTGCATTGATTCTTTATTTAGAAGGCGCGCCGCGGCCACCCATTTTAGGGTAACGGGATTCCTGGCATTAGTTCTACGAGAAATCATATAGATTTACTTGTGCGGTTCTTTTGATATCAACTTGAACACCTTCTGAAATTATCTAGATGAGTTTCTTTTTTGACAATATGGAGCAAATAAAATAAAAAATCAAGCGCGAGACCAGGCAAATAATAAATCTGGGGCGCCAATGTATAAAATATAACCTCTGAACGGGGGGAATGGGGCATTGTGTTTTTTCATTACCGGGTTTAATCGGAAAGCGCCCTGTTTTAATTTGAGCCTTATTCCTAAGAGTTGCCGATCGATTATTATCAGAGATGTACCGGTAGTCTGAAGATATTGATGGAGTGCCCGGAACTACTAGCTGATTACCAAATTGCTTTCTTTTGGGGATTTTGAGGAATGATTTCCAATTATTCAATAACATAAAAGAGGCATCGATGGAATAACACTTGAATCTTTCTGGCTGATTGAAATTCTTACTCCATATATTCCCAAATAATTTTCTTGAAAGACTCTGTAAACATTTTGTGCCGAAATATGTTAACATGGGTATCCGGTCAAAAAGTCCCCAATTTGGGCAACATAGGACGATAAAGTCCACGGACATAAAGTCGCCGGACAAAAAGTCACTAAAAATGCAGCATAGGACATAAAGTCCCCGGACATAAATTCCCCAAAAGTTTATTATATTTTTTCCTCTTATTATGAATAAGTTTTTATGTAATATAAAAAATTTAAAAAAAAATCCATCTATCTTTGGTTGTTACAGCATGTTTTTCTCTACAGTTCCAGCTTTTGAGACCAATGATCCACAATTAATTCCACAATTCTGAATATAAATATTTTAATTTAAGTTAGACAGCATTGTTTTCAACTCACATAAGAAAACGATAGGCTTTCATATCAAACGAGTGATATTAATATCCTGATATAAATATTCTCAACAAAATGTTCAAGAGTTCAATAAACTAAGCAATAGCTTTAAGCATTCTTGAAAATTATCGATATTGACTCTATCTATTACGAACTTTCGATGCGATGCCATAATTTTTGAAGGGTCTTTCATAATCAACCTTAACAGTTCTCAATGTTAACAAGTCTCTAGCGGGGGTTCCATGCGATGTTTGTTTTTTACGATTTTGAATTCTGCCATGAACGTTACCGGTGTTTGACATAAGAAAGAAAGGACTTTATGTCCGGGGACTTTATGTCCTATGTTGCCCAAATTGGGGACTTTGTGTCCGTGGACTTTATTTCCGGGGACTTTTTGACCTGGATTCGTTAACATGACTAGGTACGGTGTTGCATATTCAGGGAGAGGCATATGTTCGAAAATCACAAACACGTGCTTGGGGTTAAACTGTAAGATTTTGGTGTGTCCTTTTGTAGCTCCCAATACTTGTACATGTACGTAAGAAAAACTCCCTAAGTATATGACATATGGTGTTACAACTTTATTCCTATAGAGAATCCCATTATTTCAAGGGAGGCTTAATGTTTAAGCGAATTTTGGAAATAACTTTTGTATAAGTACAAAAAAACGAAAAATAAAAAATAGATAAAAAATGGCAAAATAAACAACTTCAACAACATCAAAAACAATAACAGCAACTTATTTATCTAGGTGAAGCGAGCCATGATGAGGGACCATCGTTTGCCGTTACACTCGACACCATTATGTTGAACGCGGAGGGATACATTCAGTTCACCGCGTCATCGTTTGATTCGATGCGCAACAAAGATTATGTACCCCCAGAGTGGCATCCCAGGGAATACTTTTCGGATACGCAAATTGAAAAGGTATTTTAAGAGTTTCGATGATAATAAAGCAATGATATCAATCATGAATATGTTGCTACTTCAATATATTTCAGGACCGAATTTGAAGTTTTATGTACTTTTATCAATCCTTGTCTTGGCTCTTAATCTGAAACATATGAATTTGTAGAAAAAAACTGGCACTTGAATTATGATTTAATATATTGAAAACCAGAAAAAACTTCTTGATCGAAGTAAGATGCAATGTATATTTTCTATGTTTTCTAGATTTACGCTTTCGCCTTGGGAGTATCGATTTACAATGCGGCAGACCACAACTTGGGCAAAGACGAGGTACGCATGCTTAAAATATATCCAAAGTTAGATGTTCATACACAATAACTATATCTGTAAGACTTTACATCTGCTTAAAACAATTTATCTGAGTAAATACAGACCCAATATATAATGTCTCAAAATATAGAAGCTTAAATGTGTGTTCTAGTTTATCTTATATTCACGGATACTGAATAGCAGTGCTGCTCTCAAAACACAGTCCCTTATACAATTTAAGAAGAAATTTTTTCTAAAACGAATATAGTGTATAACCATACGACCTACTGTGCATACAGGAACTGGCCATTTGAAAGAAATTGGCTTATGAACAAATCGTAATAACATTGCTTATTTAATGTTTTCATTATACGACCTACTCTGCAAACAGGAACTGGCTATCAGCGATGACCTTGACCAGCTTGTGTTTTCCTTTCAAACAAATATAAATGTCAGCTGGAATCATATAGCAAATGCATATTCAACCGTCTTAAATGCGTTTTAATAATGGTATATATTCTCCACACAGGAAGTGGCCATCAGCGATGACTCAGGGGTGTACTTTAGCGGTCGCGCGGTCGCGTATGCGACTAACTTTTTGGCCATGCGACTAACTTTTCAAAGTTAGTCGCGCGGCACGCGACTAACTTTTTCTCACTCTATATTTCGTTTAAAGTAAATATACAAAAACATTTAATAATGTTTTAATAGTTAATTGATGAATAATTAATGTACCATTTTGCGCTCGCGCCTTCGGCGCTCGCATTTCTTAAATCATTCTTATTAATATCTAGATGATGTTTAAAAAACATTTAATAACACATTAATCATTCAGTTTATTCATTTGATCAATGCATGGCTTTAGTTCAGATAGTCCCATGTAAATTGTTGACATGGTATCAGCGCTTCATCGAATGTACCGACAATAAATTTGACTAAAAGAATATGGTCTTCAATCGAACATGATCTATGTGCTCTTTGACAAATACACTTTCGTAGATATATACCCTTAAGTAAAGTCCTTGCTTTAAATGTTTCCTTTATTATGTTGTACTCATCTTATTTGAATAAATATAAAATATAGTTAGTTAGCTTTTTTCGGCTCGCACCTACGGCGCTCGCATTTCGATTATTTATATATGCATGTTTATATATTTGTTTAGCCTTGTCAATATGGAGATCATTTTACGAAGGATACTTCCCTGATATTTATGCATATATATGAAATACGTCATTACTGGCCGCGCGACTAACTTTTCCCTCGCGCGACTAACCTTTTGGAGCCAGTCGCGCCCGCGCGACTGGATTTTTTACTTAAGGTACACCCCTGGATGACCTTGACCAGCTTGTGTTTTTCCTTCAAACAAATGTAAATATTAACCAGGAAAATATTTTAAAAAAGCATATTCAACCACCTTTATTGCGTTTTAATAATAACACACACTCTCCAAACAGGAACTGGCCATCAGCGACGACCTTGACCAGCTGCTGGGCGCCATGTGCGAAGACGATGCCGACCAAAGGATCAACTTTCTCGGTGTCCTCGACGCATGTCAGACGAATGCGCGTGCGCAGACGTATGTGCTGTCGAATGCGGCAACTGTGCAGAGTCTGTATCGATTGGTGCTGGGCAGTTCGTCTCAGGTATAATTTCTGTTTCCTTACTGCAAGAAATTTGATATATTTGATATTTCGTTTCCTGTAAGAATTTAATGTTTGTCTAACGAGGCCACCGTGCAGAGTCTTTATCGATTGGTGCTGGGCAGCTCGTCACAGATGAGAAATATTTTAGATGGTTGATGAGAAGGGGTGTAACATCAGCCTCGGCCGAGGAGATTCAAACTTTTCGGTAGCCTCTCGGCCTTTTTGGCCAAACACGATTTTGGCGTATGTCAAGCTACATTGATCAAATAGTTTATGAACGGAGCTTTAGGGTTCAAGAAAAAGATACCGTCTATATATATAGCCAATATTATAAGCGCATAATTTGTTCAATAAGTTATTGTGATCCTTTTCTTAACAGTCAATTTAATATTTTTATTCATTTCATTTCAGATAAGTGATTGGCATGAAAGCGACGAGCGAGACTTTGAGAAGAAACAAGACAGATCGCGCACAAAACGACATAGTTCACATGACCGCTCTACAAGGTCAGACACAGGAGGGTCAAGGCCTCGCTCAAGGTCAAGGTCAAAACCAAGGTCACGCAGCAGGAGTGGCGATCGCAGTTGTAAGTTGAAATGATAACAGTTATTTTTAACCTTAACTTTATTCTTAAACATTAAGGAAACTCTACCGGTTAAGGTTGAAGGTAAAGGATAAGCCGCGAATATTACTCGTGAAATGATCGAAATTCTAAATCAACCACACATCTGATTTTGTTTTGATAACGAGCTTACTTATTTTCGATAAGAGGTAATCGATTTGATTGTCTTTTGTACTGTTGCAAGCTTGAAGTAGGATACTATTCTACGAACTCGTACACAGTGTCAGCTTTGACGATATACATGTATAAAGAAATCTTCCTGTGAATCTTGTAAATGAGATGGAATTGCATAATCCGTGGATTTTATTTATTTTATCAACAGAAACAAAAATGAGATATATCGAAAAGACTTGGACTTGGACTTGCAATGTATTATTTTGATAATAGCACCGATTTAAAATTTCAGCACGTTTCTCCACTCGCCAAGAGCGTCCCGTTCCCGTTGGCCGCGACACGACTCCCGAACGGGGCGATTTCTACCGTCGTTATCCCTCCATGTCTCCCTCACCCTACCCAGTACCGCACTACCCGGCCTACCCGCATCCCGCCTACGGCTATGATCCTTACATGCACCCGCCGGTGATGCCGCAACGGAGGATGGTCGGGGATGATTATCGCGGCATGTATGGCCCGCCGCAATGGAGAAGTGTATCACCTGGGTAAGTGGCGAGATAGTTTGGATAATGTTACATTAATTTGTTATTAATTATATATCGATACATTAAACGCTCTTAGGGTATACACATAATTTAGGATAAAACAAACATGTTGAGTGATTTTCAAAGATAACTATGGGGTAATCAATTTTAAATAACCTCCTAATATCGTATTATATATCGTGTATATCGCCGTTAATCAATTATCAATACTTTATTACCCGCCTGACTAAAGAGACTAGAAAAAGAATAGAGGGTGTAATATGTTTAAGATAACAGCCTTAAAATTTGAGTCAAAATGTTTGCCTACATTATTTACCTGGTTTTCCAGGAATATCGGTAGTCGAATCAAATATGTGTGTAATATAGACGTTTCACGCCAAATCCAAAAATTAAGAATCGATCCAGGGATATACAAAATCATCTCAATTATTATAAAAACCACACACTGCATGATTCCTTTCAATCATTTTTTTAGACCACCACCAGTAATGGATACATCTGCGGCCATGATCTCGGATCCAGAGATGCGAAAAGCCTACGAGCGAATCAAAGAGAGGCAACAGAAGTTATCCGCTTTAAAAAGGGTAAGGGAAAATACACTAACATTTACATTTTATCACAGTTTTGATGATTTATCCTAGCTTTGCCATTCTTTAACTTTATAACGAACTGTTTCAATATGTTCACTTAGGCCTACATGTACTTTTTTATTTAACTTATACATCGTGACATAAGAAAAATAAGGAGAATGACAGCTTTTGTTTTATGATATATGTGTAATATATGTGATATATGTGTAATATCTTTGGTAGGGTGTGGAAGGTGATGACTACAGCGATTCGACTTCGCTGGGAAGTGAAATGACGGACTTTGGCGATCGGCGCTCGGTTATTTCCGCCAATTCTTATACGCAGGGTAAGTTAATGAATCCATTATCTAAGATACTGAAACAAAACTGAAACTGAACAAAATAGTTAGTTGGTGGTTGCTGGAAAACAGAAAAAGGCATTGAAAATATCTAATATAGTCTCATTCAATACCCATTAACTAATATACTAAGTTGCTATGCGTACATGGTAGAAGGATGGGACAATGCATAATTGTGGGTACAAATAGAGAAGAAATGAAACATAAAAAAATGATAATTTTTAATATAACAGGAGTGTATCGGCCGGATCTCCTTGCTCCCTACGGTCCAGAGAAAGCTCTTAGAATGGGTCGGGAAGGGGACTTTGATGTGGATGGGAGTGTTGCTGGAAGTGATGTCGCGTGGATTCGCCGCCAGGAACAAGAAATCCAGGCCATGTGAGTTTCTTTAGGAGCTTTTGATATTTTGATAAATTCACTTATGTCTTTGTCGAGTTATCCGATAATGATGGTTGACTTAGAAATGGGAACTGCAAATGTCTTCGAGTAAAACCAGGTTCTTATTAAAAATATTTGTAAAGTGGTCATTAGTTGGTATGGCATTGAATGGTTTGAATAGTTTTAGCCAAACGAATCGTTATACCGCCATAAAAAATAATTGAAGTTAAACGAAGTTTTTTTCACTCTTTAGGCAAAAGGCTCTGAATAACTTCATCGAGAAGAGCTCGTCACAGGCTGACCTTCGTTCAAGATCACGACAGCGGTCAAGGACGCCGGGACCAAGCCGGCCAATAGAAAGACCCGAGTCACGACAACGCGCGAGTTCAGAGCCGAGGGCCCGATCCAAGTCAAGGGAGGGACGACGGCCTACGAACAAACAACCTAGGGTAAGTGCCATTTTGAATTTATTATCCCCCGTGAAAACGAGGGGATATAGGGTTGAGCTTGTCCGTCTGTCCGTCTGTCTGTCCGTCCGTCTGTCTGTCCGTCCGTCTGTCTGTCTGTCCCGCTTGATATAGGGTACTTTGTGCACGCGAGTTTGGTATGAAGGAATTGAGCTAGAGCTATCAAATTTTATACACGCATAAACCAAGGTCTGAAGTCGTGCCTCGTCAAGGTTTTATCTCGATCGGTTGAAAATTGTCGATTCTGGAGCACTTTGAAAATTGTCGATTTTTTACTTTTTTTCAGATACCAAGCACTTTGTGCAGGCGAGTCTGGTCTGAAGCAATTGAGCTAGACCTTTCAAATTTTATACACGCATAAACCAAGGTCTGAAGTCGTGCCTCGTCAAGGTTTTATCGCGATCGGTTGAAAATTGTCGATTCTGGAGCACTTTAAAAATTGTCGATTTTAAACTTTTTTTTTCAGATACCAGGCACTTTGTGCAGGCGAGTTTGGTCTGAAGCAATTGGGCTAGACCTTTCAAATTTTATACACGCATAAACCAAAGTCTGAAGTCGTGCCTCGTCAAGGTTTTATCTCGATCGGATGAAAATTGTCGATTCTGGAGCACTTTAAAAATTGTCGATTTTAAACATATTATCAGATGCCAAGCTCTTTGTGCGCGCAAGTTTGGTATGAAGCAATTAAGCTAGACCTTTCAAATTTTATTCTCGTATCAACCGAGGTCTGAATTTGTGCCTCGTCAAAGTTTTATCTGGATCAATTGAAAATTGTCGATTCTGGAACACTTTGAAAATTGTCGATTTAAACATTTTCACCCGATGTTAAGTACTTTGTGCACGCGAGTTTGATATGAAGGAATCGAGCCAGAGATTTTTAATTTTATACACATACAATCCTGTTTACGGGGAACTGTTCGCCGCACCTAGGTATTCCGAGGAATAACTCAGATATCTGAAGATATTTCTCTGCGGTGCACCGAGTTTTGGAGACGGTCTTATCAGTGATTTGTTGACCTGTGGATTTATGTAAACATAAACCCGTGTGTGCTTATCTCTGTCAATATGACTTCTCATTAATAATGCTTTTACGTGTTTACATATCTTACAAAATATCAAAATACCCTAAACCTGAACATATTCAATGACATTTTAATTCATCTTGGGCATCCTACTTATATTTTATA
>LQRL01104380.1:19181-29614 GCA_001703475.1 Hydroides elegans | reverse complement strand
TTCGAGATCTCAACGGATTCGCATTGATCTCGAAGACCATCAATTTGAAGCCCAAAAAAGCGGAAACAGCGGAAAAAGCGGAAATTTCTCATGTCTGTTTAGAATACTATCATATATCTGCCACGGCTCCTTATTTACGTAGACGGTTTCCTATCTAGATATCACGTGATATGACAAATTGAAAGCTCTTCTCTTTCATTTTCCAGCGCTACGCACAGGCAGCTCCGCGTCTATGGCGCGCTAAGGCATAGAATGAGTATCACCAATCTAAATGTTCATATATACACATAACAAATCGATGTCTACAGAATGTAAGGCTGCGCTCTTCATTTTTAAACCTGTGGTCGAATGGTCTTTGTCATGATAAGCGAATGAGCCTCCCCTATCTGCCCTGTCTATCCATTTCGCTTCTAGTACATGTAAACGCATTCATAAAAAGTACATCGTCATGCAAATATATGATGGGTCAATGCGTTATTCCTACCTTTTGAAGTTTCAATTACATTATTTGCTTTTTCAAACTTAAAAGTGATGACAGATAATTGCGATTCGTGTTTGCATAAACTATTATTCACCAGCAGAATTGAAAAGAAGTGGTCGTCTCATATATGGATGAAAATCATCAGCCATGTCATAATTTGACAATATATAAATACGATTAACACTTCAACAAAGACAAAAAAAATCTTACTACAAAGTGGACATAAATTGGTAATGAGCATGAAAATAAACATCTGGGTCAAATATCAATCAAATATCAATTTACCTAAAACATGAACGGAATAAATGGTAGAAAAATGAAGATAAAGGGATATTATCTGTCCTTTTTTTTGCAAATATCTGTTTCTACAACAAATCTATAACTCGAAATCAATCCAAATCCTCCCACAGACATATCTGACGATCAGAAAAATCCGTTCTAGTGATAACCCACGACGCACGATATATAAACGGGATACCGATTCATTACACGCCTTTGGCGCTATGACTATGGGTGGCATGCTCACTCATACATGTGCGCAAACGAAGAATACAGAAATGTTTTTTCTTCTGCTTTTTCTTTTTAAATATAAAGTATAGGGAAAACATTGTTTTTTTTTAATGATATTGATTTCATACAGGCAGTAACACGTTGGTGTTATGAGGCGGCAATCATCCGAGAAATAGTGTATGTATAGACTCTATTTCCATTTTTTCCTTTTCTCTCCTTTTTTTTTGTGAACGTGTTCATAATTAGTTTGATTACGCCATCTCTTTGTGTTTCAACCAAGGTGTATTGACGCCAGGGAGGCGCCTGTGATTGGTGAGCATTGGGGATTTTTGAGAATCAAGAGAAGCTATGGAGACAAGATATTACATCATAGAATCTGGATCAAATAATGTTATTTATCCTTCTCACATGGCTGTAAATATCTGGCAACGAGAATACCCAATGAATACAATATCAGGGGTCTATGTTTCTCATCCGACAATAACAAAAAATAGTATCGTATACATTTTACAGAAAATAATGTATTTTTTTTCTTGTTTTTACTTTTATTATCGAATCGAAAAATACCAGATACAAGTATAATCATTTTGAAACCCAGCATGTTACCCTAAAGTGCACATCGATATATCAATTTTCGACAAATTGTATCACATGACATTTCACTGCCAAGATCCAAAAAACCTAAATCAATCAAATCGAAGTGAAAAATCACCCAACCGCATCCAAACCATCACACATACACACCATTTTGTATGTTCCGTACAAATCGCATGTCGATTCATCTCTTCTTTAGACGCCACTGCATTCTGATGCCTATCGTTTATGGCGATATAACTGTCGATATAAAATTTCATTAGCCGATCTCTGGGCCCTGAGTCCCCCCTTACTGCATATCAATCAAAGTATCAGCACTCACGGTTCCAAATAAAAGGCAACAAAAATAGCTCCCAAAGGAATTTGCATGATTTTTATGCTTATATATTGAATGTTTTTATTTTCTCTATTTTAGTCGTTTTTTTTTGTCATACTGTTGGATCCCGTCGGTGCCTATAGGCCCAATCAAAGGGTCCTTTGTCCTTGGGTACAGAGAGATGGGGGTCCGATAAAAATAGGGTTTGAATAATTTAATACAGTGGCGTTGCCTAGCAACTAAACCGTTATGACGCTATTTTTTTCAGGTGAGTGAAAACGAGACAAAACTGGGGTCTGTCGATTAATGTTGGGCCATCTCGGTACAGTGGTGAGGGTTTGTTGAATAAACCCTTTGTTTTTGTAGATTGGATGGAAGGGAAATATGATTTACGGCTTCCGTTACAACATTTGTATAGATCAGCAAACCGTAAAAAACCGTAAGAGTTTTAAAAAATAATAGATCGCATATTTTCAAAATCAGAAAAATATCAACAGAATGTGATAACCTATCACAGGAATGTCACATTGTCGTTCCAATTCGAATTTTGTTTCAAAATGACATCACACCAGTTACTTGAGCCTGGTCTGGTTTCGAAGTTTCCATCAGGATTATATCCGCAATGATCATTTCTTTGATTAAATTCGATACTCTGTGGTGTATGCTCGTTCACTTTTTTCTATGTATTCGATACATATCAAGGCAGCTGGTTTATGGACACTTCGAGACTCTACCACTTCGTGACTGGATACTTCGAGACTATTGCCAATTTTTGGTTTTGGATACTTCGAGACCCATGTCTGGACACCTCGAGACTATTGATTTTGGACATTTCGAGACTTTTTTAGTCTCGAAGTAACCATAATGAAAATATTAAGAATTAGTAATATTTTGTCATTATCAAACTTTATAAAAATATTTTTACACTAGCATGTTATCATTATGGTGCATTATTGCGTATTTCATGGAATTAAATCATGTTATCCCAAACATTTTAACCTAAAATTGATATTATTTCAATTATTCCTGTCAATTATCATTCTATCCTTGTTTATTATATCATGGTGTGATATCTTTATTTTACAAATGTTTTTGGCTGCGTTAAGTTTAATATGAATTCGTAAGAATAATAATTTGCTTTATATACCTTAATCGTTAGTCTCCTGACACAGTTATGTTTACCAATGATACTCGTGTAATACCAGCTGTTTATAGTTTGTCACATGCAATTGCAATTACTTGAACTCTCCTAACAGAAAGGGATTAACGAAAGGCATTGATTGGTATGCGGATTTATTGCACGACCGTGAGTGGCATTAATTGATCTTATAGTGTTTGATCTGACATTTTCCCTTTCATGTTTAATGGTAATGATGAAAAATAGTTTAATGTGATTCTGTTTGGAATTCCTTTGGCCCAACCATTATTCCAATGTATTTGATTTATATTTTCATGTTTTAAGGTTTTTGAAAATCATCATTTAATGTTATGATATATTAAATACGTTCATATTATGTTGAATACGTAAAATGTGTTAATCTTAATATTTTTCTAAAAAGTCTCGAAGTGTCCAGGACATAGTCTCGAAGTATCCAAAATATAAAAAGTCTCGAAGTGACCAATAGTCTCGAGGTGTCCAGAGCATAGTCTCGAAGTATCCAAAATAAATAGTCTCGAAGTGACCAATCGGCACGAAGTGGTAGAGTCTCGAGATGGTGGAGTCTCGAAGTATCCAGACACCAGGCAGCTCCAACTGTCAATTACACACAAATTGAAACCTTGAAATAAAAATAAACTTTTTTTAATATAAATAGTTATAGGAAAGAATCCATACATTTTTATCAACGATTTCTGTCCGCCTACTGGCGCCTATAATGAATAGCCTTGACTGGAAAGAGTCAAAATGTTGACCTCTAATCAAAAAGCATTTACTCGGTTTCTGTAAAACACATTTGCTTACTGTTAAAAAACGCATTATACTGGATAGTTTTCAACACAGAAACGGCGGTTTCATGAATGCATTTTTCTCATAATAGAAGATCCAATGTTGCCTTACATGTCAGATCGGTGAAAGGGTGAGGCGCCGGATCATTCGACGTTTACGTTACTGTATAACCGATTACGCAACGTATACTTTTTCAAATTAATAAACCTGATTTAGCCACACTGTCGAAGGCTTTAATAGTCCTAAAGTAACCTTGCATGAAACAATTTTTTTAGCTTAGCTTTTTTCTAATTAAGTAATTTAAATTGCAAACCGATACATCTAGAAAAGGATCTAAATCTCATCAACAGTTGGTTACACTTGGGAGGCAAGTATGTTTTTGATTCTCTGTTTTTTGTTTCGACTAATTCAACATGGTGCGGCGTACCGTCTGAGTTCTTCAACATCAGGAGTATCAGGTACAGGGTAGGATACCTGTTTTCAAAGGCATTTCAAGATGTTTTAAATTCCGCGATTGAAAGACAGTTTGAAATGTGTAGTCGCCCGACAAATTGAAACCATTTGCAATTAATGAGGGCAAAAATGTGCGTTTGAGGCTCCGGAATCTATCTGGAAAAGGTTTACGGTTCAATAAGAACTGGGCGGATTAAGTCCTTACGCGTGGATCGGATATGTCCATGCAACAGTGAAAACGCCTGAGCATATTCTGACAATCATCTCCAAAGAAGCAGCGTTGAAAGATATGGTCATTATGCAACGGAATTCCTCATGCGCGTTCTACCATAAGTCCACATAGCCAGAGGTGGAGTCATAACTACCAATCAACGGCTTCATTTAAAGTGTACTCATTAGCTCGAAACAATTTTTGTGACTCAAAATGAGCAACAAAAGCAACAAATATATAGAAGGCATGAGTCCGAAAATGCGGCGAATTTCCCCACAAAATATATGCTTCAGCTGTCATGAAATCTTGACATGAATGTACTAATTGCAATCCGATTGCCTTTTCCCCATCGCAACGAAATCTCCTGATGCCGCTAGGCGCGCTGTCAAAATTTGTTGACTTTGCAATTATTGCTTATCATTTTTCAAACACCTTTCCCCCTCCCATCACCCATCCCCCGTGCATTGGGTAAGCATGATGAACAAGAACAGGAATCTGAGATGCGCGGAAAGAGATAATGAAGTTAACGAAGCAAAAAGGAACCCTGGCTCTATAGACATCTACATTGCCTTAGCAAATGCGATTTTCTTGTAGGCGCCCACAATCACGTAAAACATTGTGAGTAACATTGTGATCATGTTTTGCATATCTTGGGCTACCCAATTATTAAATGGTCATTCTCAGCTCCGTCGATGTGAACTTTTGAACTTGTTCAGCTCATTTGTGCTAAAGTCTCCAAAGAGCTTGGAGAGGAGGCTTCACATGTTGAAGGAGATTTCACGTTAATAAATTGCATTATTTCGATTGGATTTGTTTGTTGGTCATTACATTCATTCCAGCACCGATGGCATGCATGCCAATGCGATCAGCAACGGTTTTCGTATAATATACTATTCGCCGCCAACTTCAGAAAACGCCGGTCTAGCCCGAACTATTTTAGAACGGCTACTCCTCTCTAAATTGGCTGGCAGTACAAAGCAAAACATTAAATAGTCAACAACAAAACAAAAGGTTTGCTTTAAGTAACTTTACCCTGAAAACCCCAACCAATTGACCTTTTCAAAGTGACCAAAAACACACCAAGCTACACTCAGCTAATTTTTCAAAGTGCCAACCTAAACCATGATAGATCGGGACACAAAACGGCATCCTATCTGCGTCACAGGTTCTACCCGTTAACAAATAGATAAGCATCTTGCGTGATGGGATGAAGGGGGTCCTGGGACCCAACTTCCTGGTTTATATATAAGGCTAATAATGACGCGGCCAACCCATGGCAGGACAAAGATAGAATAGAGGGAGTCACAGAACAGTATAACGTGAAGATTATAACAGAATCACCAAAAAGACTAAAGACTTTAGTGCGTTTGTCATGCTAAGAGAGTATCGGACACTGGAAAATAATGGTATTTTATACGTTTGATTTTGTTCTCAAACAGTTCCTTCCTGTAAATACGGCATTGTTCTCTGATTTGTCTAGCTACTTTTATCAATAATTTTATGCATCTCCTTAAGACACCAACACAAAAATAATACATGAACCGAAGGTGTACTCAAAAGACCAATATGCTTATGATATATGCTGTTTTTCCTTTTTCAAACAGGGATTTCGAGGGAAGGGGTGGGAAGAAATAGGGGTACAACAATGAGCAGGAATAGGGTACACAAATGAGGCAGCCAAAAGGTCGCGACTTTTACGTGTGACGGATCTGAATGGATGTAATCAAGCAAGTTGCCAATCGGGCATCAAGTTTAGACAACATATGTAGACAAAATATACTTTAGGCCCTAGCTCCTGAGACCCATATGGAATTATTGGGCTTTTGATTGGAACGGTTGGAAACCTATGCCAAATCTATGTAGTCAGATCTTATTAATGCGCATTTTTAGAGCAGCTACATATTCAATTTTATAATTATTCCTCTCGAAAATATTGTTTATCATTTGTAGTAAATCGCAACCAAATCTTAATAAAATTACAATAACAACATTGACTTGCTTTAATAAATTCAATCTATTTTTCCTTCTTTCCTATTGAGGACATATATATCTGAAGGTGATGATCATACTTGGCGGCTGCCATTTCAAAACGACGCCAGACAGATTCTTGGGCAGTAGACCATACAGTCTATCGATGATGTGGTCACCTTTTGTTGATACAAGAAATAGCCGCGATCCATATTGTGAGCTACAATAATATTTGGTCAAAGCGGGGTTGTGTCTCCCTATAATCGGATTTGAGCAGCTTTCGGCTATCGCGGCTCCTGTTTTTATTTGCTGAGCACCAGACGCAAAATCATAGTGTTTTCATTACCAATTCTTTGTTTTTATAGAAAAGAGACAAATCTATTGTGCATTGCTTGTTTGCTACACTAAACACTTTTTTGCACTACTTAAAAAGTTTATGTTTTAAATTCATATCAAAGGGATGGTCATTTCATAAATCATATTTCTAAAATCATCACAACTAACAACCAAAACAAACACACCACATTTGAAGGTTAATAGGGCAATAGAGATACAAGCGCTGGGGTCTTGACCATAAAGCCAAAAAGGTTCTCTGGCATCCAATCAACCGAACGACTCACAATCACATCCTCGTAACAACACATATGTCTACAAATAGATTAATACGCGGAGCGATGATTTATATCCATACTTTTCACTCTACTGCGGGGGTGACAGGCGCTAATTTGTGCAGCTGTAGCGATTTAGAGAATACACAGGGTCAGTCGTCATGCCAATTTAGAGTGGCAACTGTAGGGTTCTGTTTACTAAATGAAATATTAGGCATGGTGCTTTAGAGTCCGTAAGATCTGATTCTTGTCATGTAGTAAAACTTATACCTAAACTTCGGACGTATGAAAAAGCTGTATGTGACCGATTGAAAATTCAGCATTTTTTTCAAATATTTTTTATTCTTTTGAGCAATCCTCTCACGCTAGATTCATGTTTATCAAATCAGTAACGTCACAAGCGCTCCAATCACATGATTTCAAACTTTGGCAATGGCTACCCACACCGTGGTGAACCAACAGCTGTCGGTTCGCGCGGCGATGGTGGAGAGCGGGGTTCGATGGCGGTCAACTCATCTGGCCCCTACGGTCACACCTCTCTCGCTTTACTCAGTTTGTGAGTTTACATAACATATACAGGGGTCAACGAGGGTCAACTGGTATATTAGATGGTGACGATGGTGGCCATGCTACTGATATGTATTTATGTTATTTCTGATCGGTTTACATATATCATTCGTCATAGTTTATCGTTGCGTTGGTTGTTCGGTGTTAATGTTGTTATCAAGTTATAGTCGAAAGGATTCTCCATTTAATCATAATTTATTATACATCATTAGACTATATCAAACAACTTATTCTCGGACATTCATCCAAATGCATTTCATGAAGCAAATCTGACGACGCCCTATTCAATATGGCAGAAACATCCCGTCCTTTTTCCTCATTTAAACATATGTTTGTATAATCATAATGCCTATCACACGACAGGTAACAGGTTCCAGGATCACTTTGATAGCGCGTTACATTACATCACTTCTACAATCCTTTTGATCTATCCGGTTCCATATATATGGTGCATTAACACATATATTCTGTGAGCAAAAATTCCATTGAATTATTCAGCGCTCCATTAAAGGCACTATAAGTTGACGGTTCGGAATATATGAAAGGTAAATGAAATCCAACTGATATTATGGTGACACTTGGAGACAATGGGATACATTTCAACGTCATTAGTTTTATTTAGGAGATGCATTAAGTTTTATGAAGCCAATCATGTTTCACAGTATTTCAAAGAATCATTGAGTCATTGAAGTCAGACAGCATTTCGATGTATTTAAAGTTTTTGTGTAAAATGATACATCATATACCATCGATAGAATATACTTGACAGGCCATTAATAACTTTTTAACATAATGTAGCTATACAAATTAAATAATCTTGTCACTATTTACTCAACCTCCAGCGGGGATTCAGAAAAAAAAACTCGGGGTGCGGTTGGGTAAGGGTTATATATAAGAACCGATAGGGGGATCGGGGGCGGCATTTGGCTCCCTTGAATCCAAGTCTGGTCCCCGTCCCATCCACACTCACCATATCCCATTTACCCACAATGCAAAGCGAATGGGATCCAACTACATGTAAATAAACGAGGATAGTGCCTTTACGTGATTGTCATCTAACTTGGGTCCACAGGCAGCACAGATAGGCATCAGCAGCCTTGACAGATTTCATTAGGGCGCAAAGCCAAGCTCGGGGAGGGCGTTTCGAGACATGGAAACGAAAGAACCAGATTGTTTTATGGAAAATACACAGACAGGCAAACATGCAGACACTTGTCACAATTTAATGCTGAATTTTGAAATATTTGCACTTGATATAAAGAATTTAAAATCAGAACAAATCCAGGTTTTATATTAAGATATTCAAAGAGCTCCAATCGAAAGGTTCCAATCAAAATACGTACACATGTATATTTCTCACAAATACGCACCCCCCTCATTTATGACACGACAACAACCCAGTCCAAATCTGCGGAAGAAATCGCAGCTTAATGACGGATCTTTCATAAATAGGACCGCAATCTCCAAGAATGCCCAAGGGAGTTTGGGGATGTGATCGTGCTGTACAATGGGGCCCAAATGATGCCAATCTCATATGATGGGTCCAAACATAGTCGCCTCACTGTCGCCGACTTTTCATTACAAAGGAGTCCGCATATGGGTTTGGGTCCCGGTGGGTAACAATGTGTTTAGAGTTCGATGGACTGCAAACCCGTGGAAAGCGATGGGTGTTTTCCAAGCCCCTTAAATTTCAATTTGATTTATCTATGTTTGCTTAACTGCATTTTATGAATATGATCTATCGAATTCTATATTTAAGTCAATCATAATCTGTTTTACGTGCACACGGTACGTTTTCGGGATGTGGATTTCCCCAATAGCAGGCTTAAATTTAATTTAGCGCTATCCTTCTTATATTCATCCTTAATTCTTTTCTTGTTGTGCACACACTGAGGGCCAATTCAGATACATTAGCAAGTAATGAGCAAGTAGCTTGCTCGGCTACTCGCTACACAAAAACCTTATCATTTTCTTTTTACCGTTCACATACTTTCGGAGCAAGCTACTCGCTAGCGAGTAGGGAGCAAGTGCTTGCTCCGCACTCGCTGCACAAGCCGTGTTTTTAAATACTGAACCCAACTCGCTAGCAAGCTGTCAGGACAACGAGGTCAAAGCAATAATTTTTCCCTTCAATACTAGTACTCTGGATATGTTACCGTGATAAATTGATGTGTATTCGAGTTTCAACTTTTCCTCGACTCGCTGCCGTTTGATATGTATGTGAACGACAGAGCAAGTAAACCCCATTAAGCACTGGCAGCGAGTACTTGCTGCGTGTAGCTTGCTTACCAATTTAAGGTACGGCAATTAGCTATTGTAAATGGTTTTAATTCGGTTCCATCCGTCCTTGCTTAAGTCTTGATCCGCAACTACAAAATCGCGCAATAAACGTCGCGTCGAAGGAGAGCTCAGCCAGCCCATAAGTCAACAAATATTAATAAAGCACAAAATACAATTATTCAGTTTAGGAGTAGGATGGGTAGCTGATAGCTGATGATGTTTAAGACCTTCCATTCTCATCTCGACTATCCAATATCTCGTCTTTTATGAGATACAAGCCACCAACCACTAATGGATGTAAGATTTTACTGCTGAACATACATGTAGTACGAACGTTCCTAACTTCAATACCCAGAGAACAACCCCCGAGGTGCGTATTAGGAATACTCCTTGTTGTTGAATGTTATATTATAAATTTATGATTATGTTCAGATCAAAACTCGCAATTTAGAGCTAAATAACAAACGATAGTCTAGTCAGCAATTCTAGTCAACAAACGA